>MU745238.1:62826-86406 GCA_026770625.1 Nicotiana glauca
GTAGAGCAAATCCCTTCCCCCCCCCCCACCCCCAATACTCTGCATTCGCGATCATGGTCTCGCATTTGCGTAGTGTAAAATTCTCCCCCAACCCAGATCCTTTTCGCGATCGTAAAGCACAATACACCAGTACACCAGCTGCAACAAAAACACCAAATTTTCTTAGTTCAAATCACCCGAAGCTTATCCGAAACTCACCCAAGCCCTCGGGGCTCCAAACCAAATACACACACAAGTCCTAAAACATCATACGAACTTGCTCACGCGATCATATTGCCAAAATAACGCCTAGAACTACGAATTGAACACCAAATAAATTAAAATTTTCAAAAAAACTTTAAAACTTCTATTTCACAACCGGACGTCCGAATCACGTTAAACCAACTCCGTTCTCACCAAATTTTACAGACAAGTCATAAATATAATAATGAACCCGTACCCGACTTCAGAACCAAAATACGAACCCGGTATGAACAAGCCAAACATTAGTCAATTCTTAAAATTATTACACTTTATTAAGTTTTCAATAAAAATTCATATCTCGAGCTAGGGGCCTCGGAATTTGATTCCACCTCGCTCTCAAATTACTATACGGATCCATCGGGACCGTTGAAACATGGATTCGAGTCCATTTTCTCAAAATGTTGACCAAATTCAATTCAATTTAACTTTTAAGGCAAAATTTCTTTTTTTATCAGTTTTTAACACATAAGCCTTCCGGAAAATACCCAGATCGCGCATCGAGAAAGGATAAAATAAGATATTTAAGGTTTCGGAACACAAAATTTAGTTCTAAAATATGAGATGACCTATCGAGTCATTACAATGCAACAAACAGAAACTTTCTTATCCTTTAGAGCTTGTTCGTTAGTTGCATACACTTCTGTTCCTACAAAATATAACTTTTTAACAACCTTAAGAATTGAAATATTTGAAGCTAATGTATTACCCAAACAAACTTCTACAAACCTATGCCTTGCAGCATCTCCATCTATATTTTGCCATTTTAGGCGATTAGAGATTTTTTAAGGGATTAACTGTAGATAGAAGTGGATATATCTGTAACCTTGACGAATTAACGGACCTCATAAACTTAGCCAGAAATCTTGTATATGTATATCTTGAAAATGATTAATTTAAATCTTTTAGTATCTTGAACACTAAACGCCTTTAGACGGTACTGATTGAACAGAATAATGATGCCTCCATCACGTTAAAATCCTGTATCCGCCTATACCAAAATATACTTTATATACTTAAATAAATAGATGCTTGCGCGGAAGCGGTTGAACAAACGCATTATTAAACAATATACAAACGTTGGTTGGTACTAGGTATTTTTAAATTTAGGTTACTATAGATATATAAGGATCTAAGATAAGTTCTAATTAATTAAAAAAAATAAAAAATTCGGGGTTGGTTTTGGTTTTGATTTTTGGTGCTCAAAAAATAAATTTAAATTAGAAAAATGAACTCGTAACACAGTATTTACAAAATATAATTAACCTATAGATTCTCTAATGTCAAGGAACATAATATGAGAACCAATCGTTTTGGCCATAAGTTTTTTTTTTTTAAATGTTTTCAAAAATATTTTGAAAACATTGTTTTGGTTATAAAAAAGTAATCAGTTTTTGAAGATGAATTTTTCAAGTTTAAAAGTGGCTTAGAATAATTTTTCAAGTTTTTGAAGTTATCTACTCATAAAACTACAATTTCTTTTTAAGTAAAGTGTATATCCAAACACAATTTTAACTTTCAAAAATTATTTTTTATTCTATCTTTAATTTTTTTAAAACCAAATCCATATTCCAAAAGCTAGCGAAATAAAGCATTGAGCTGCATTATATTCTATGTGCTCAGACTCTTTAAGAAAAAAGTACCATCGGCGTGTCAGGTTTTCTAAAATCTGTGCATTTTGGAGAATCCGATAAAGTTTGCAACAACATTTTTGAAATGTTTAAACAACATAGGCTAAAGTAAAGAGAAAATTTAAATATAAAACCCCTATTTCTAACAAAGATTTCTCCTTCCAGAGTTTGTTAAGTAGGAAAAGAACAAATAACAAAAGGAGTTTGGTTTAATGTGGAAACATGGAATTCAAAGTACAGTCACGAGTCATGCATTTCTTTCATACTTCTAACACATTAAACACTGTTCTCTTAATTTTTGAACATCAAGAGAAAAAAAGAAAGACTTTTTGACTATCATTCTAAAAACTAATACATCTTAGTCAGTGTAAGTTGTAGAGATTATATTTTGGTCAAATTGTATACAAGTCCACAGTGGTTCTTTCAGCAAGAATCGAATTAGAGTAGAGGTTTTTGTGTTTCCTTGAAGTTCATGGTGAAAATACAAGGAAAACACAATAGACTTACTTTCTTCTTTCAGCACACTCCAGAGGGAAAATTGATGGAAATAAAAGAGGAAGGGCAGCCCGATGCACAGATTATCTCACGTTCATACAAGGTTCGAGAAAGCGTCATACCCGAAGCGACGCGATATAGACAGCCTATCCTAATACAAGCATTAGTAGCTCCTTCCAATAAGGTTCGAACCCATGACTCATGAGTCACACGGAGACTACTTCACTGTTACTCCAAGGCTCCGCTTCTAAGAAAATTGATGGAAATGAAGGTTCAAAATAAAAAAGAGAGTAGAGTCTCACCTCCAGCTTTCCAAAGAAGTTCTCGGAAATTTTCTAATAATTCATATTCTCATGAAACAAATTTTATAAAAAATAATTTGACCCGTTATAATAAATTAGTTATCATTTTTATCAGGTTATCAATTAAAGTTTAACTTCTGTACACTGATAATGCAAAAGAATCTTTTACACTATTCAATTCACCTAAAAGATAACAACAACCTAGTAGCACTCAATAAAAAGTGAACTGGTTACCTGCAAAAATAAAACAGGTTAGTATTTAGATCAAAATTAAACTCTTTCATAAAAATGTTTAGGATTCCAAAAGACATCCAATTTTAGGTTCAATATTCTTCTCAAGATTATAAAATATAACAAGGTTTCAGTCACCCAAGCATATGATTTATTTAAATCTCGGTATGACAAGCTGTTTCTAATATTCTAACTTTTTGAACGAACTCCCAAAATATATAACCTGATTTAATTAGACATGACTCAGTTTTTGGTTTATTTATCGTTTATCAGCCTAGATCATTGGTCATATATATTATATATAATTACAAAAGACAATTTTATCCTCACCCAATATTTACCAAAACTCAGTATACTATGTATTTTTCCTCCGAAACAAACAGCATCTTTAGTGGGAACAGTCACTAAAATATTAAGGTAGTGTCATATAAAAAAAAAAAAAAATTAATAATAACACTGTCAAATGCTTTCTAATGTATCTCTATCCACACCCTAACCATCATTTTTATTTTCTTCTTTGGTAGTTAAACCACATGGACTATGGTGTATGAAATGGCAACATGTTTAGACCTTTGTAGTTTAATCATCCCACAAGTGGTCAAACAAGTATGTATGAATAAACTGAAAAAGAAACAGCAAATTAGTGTGGGTTTGTGGTTGTGGAGTTCGGAATTAAAATGTGGTTATTTGGGACTCAAATGACGGAAATGTGTTAAAAAAATTTAGTGACCAAAATATGTATGACGCCCATTTAAAGGCGCTATACCTTAATGGCCGTTTGCCCAGTTAAGGTATAACGCCTTTAAAAAGGCGTGATACTGCAATTTGAAAAGACATGCCATATAGCGCCGTTTATTAAGGCGCTATATAACGCCATAATAAACAACGTTACACTGCCTAAATAAATTCGTCTTCCTTGTTCAAAAACAGAACAGACAACACCCCCCCGCCCCCCTTTTATTTTATAAGAAAAGAGCGGTCGCCTCCCTACCAAAAACGTTCGAGTGGAGTCCATCCATCCCACAAAAACTAAAGATTCTCAGTCCCTTATCCTAGCTAAGGTATTATCTCGTTGTGGGTTGCTCATTTCGGCTCCAAATTGTCAAATTTTTAATTTTTCAAAAATCTTAAATCAAGGTATTCCAACTTAGTTTTTGTTAAAACTCGTATAAAAAAATACATATTAGTTATTTTTAATGTGTTCTTTGTTGTTTTGTGATAGTTTTGCGATTTAACTATTTTTTTATTTTCATCCGGACGATGATATTAGCGTGCTAAAAAAATAGTAAAAATAGAGAAATTATTATTAGTTGTTAAAAAAAATATTAACTAGTTAATTTTTACTGTGATATATGTATTTCCGTGAATGTTTTGTGATTAAATTTATTTGTTGTTTTTATCTGATTTAAATTATTTATTTGCTTAAAGACTAGTAAAATAAATAAATCACTACTTTAGTTCCCTCCAATGGTATCTTGTGGCCTAATATAGTGCTTGTATTTATAGTGTAGTACCATTTTAGCGTAGTGAAATGTAGTTCCTTTTAGCGTAGTATCCTTAGTTATTGAAATTAATCATTTAAGTATCTCTTATACCCAAAAATACGTCAAAAAAGTTGATAGTTCAAACACAAACTATGTCCCATTCTGGTCAACGATCGTAATAAAATAACATGAAAAAACAACAATATTTCCCAAACTAAGTATGAGAAAACAACAATATTTTCGGGATACCTTGGTGCTACTGGGCCTCAGCCTTGACGTACATTTCCAACAGTTTTATCATAATAAGTTCCAGGTATTCATCCGAAGTCCTCAAAAAATCTCTCAAAGTTTCATCATCTTCGATGTTAAACTCAGCATAACAAGTAACCCCTTGCGGAGTCACATAATACAGATATCTTCCGGTTATTTAAGGTTCACCGAATATTTGCTCACACTCATTTTATTACATAACAACAACCAATATAATCTATCATACTCCATTGTAAGTGGCAACTTAACATGAGTCCGTGGAGATCAACTATAGCTTACTGAGTTATTCGCCACCACAACCTCACCCCCCAATATAATGAAACCCTAATTCTTCATTCTTCAGACATTATGACAAAATACAAAACAACTTAAGGAATAAAAATTTCACAAGACTTAAGATATTTTCTGAATGAGTTTCTACAAACTCCTTTAACGTTTTTAAATAAGGCAATGGGGGTTGAATTTTTTGAGGTATAACGCCTTTAATAAGGGCGCTATACACATTTGAATTTCTTATGTCAGTTAAGCGCAGAAACGTTATTGGTGGGCCCACAAAATATGTATAGCACCTTTTATTAAGGCACTATACCCTCCTGTCTTTTCATTTTCAGGTGTAGTACTTTAATAAAAGGCATTATATGTATAAAGCCCGCGCTATACCTGTGACGACCCAAAGGGTCATCACTGTATTTTTCCCTTTCTCCGCGCTTCTGAGGTCTTGAAAACCTTGATGGTGGATACCTCGATTTGCGTACGCAGTCCGGGCGCGAAGACGGAAAGTTTTTATGTTAAAATATGTGAATTACGTAAAAATTTTGAAGAATTTTGATATTAATATTGATATAGTTGACTTTGGTCAATATTTTTGGTAAACGGACCCGGATCCGTAATTTGACGGTTCCGGAAGGTCCGTAGAAAAATATGGGACTCGGGCATGTGCCCGGAGTCGAAATCCGAGGTCCAGAACCCCGGTAAAAGAATTTTTCTGTTAAATTATTTTCTGAAATTATTAAGGAAAAATAGAAATGAAAATGAGCTAGAAAATATAGGTATCGGGCTTGTATTTTGGTTCAGATGCCCGGTACAGATCTTAAATATGCGTTAAGCACTTACTGTGAAATTTTATCGAAATCGGACGTCGTTTGACGTGTTTCGGACCTAAATAGCTAAAGTTGGAAGTTATGAACTTTGAAATGAAAATTTTGAGTTTTGGGGTTTGAATATTTGATTTTGATGTTATTTCGGCAATTTGATCGCTCGACTAAGTTCGTGGGATGTTATTGAGTTAGTGTGTGTGTTTGGTTAGGATCCCCGAGGGCTCGGGAGTGTTTCGTAGGTGGTTCGGGGTATTTTTGGCCTTAGAGGATGTTGCAAATTTTCTGCTGTCAGTGCCCAGGCATTTTCTTCTATGCGATCGCATAGGCTAGGCCGCGATCGCATAGAGCAAGGTGCAGAGTTCAGAAGTCCTTCTATGCGATCGCATAGGCTAGGCCGCGATCGCATAGAGCAAGGTGCAGAGTTCAGAAGTCCTTCTATGCGATCGCATTCTCTCTACGCGATCGCATAGTAAGTCAGCCCCCTTTCTTTCCTTCTATGCGTTCGCAGCTTACTCCCTGCGATCGCAGAGCACTGTCCCCTCTACTCTATGCGATTGCATTCCTTCCCCCGCGATCGCATAGAGCATTTTTGCCCAGTTATTTTAATGTGTAAAAACAGAACAGTATCCACTGGATTTTTCATTCAAAACACACGAGCTCCTCCCTTAAACACTCCATAGGCGATTTTCAAGCTCCTTTTCCTCCATAGCTTGCTAGGTAAGTATTCTTAACTTCATTCTCTCTTAATTTCTTCATCTAATCACTAAGTTCCTAGCCCTAAATCATGAATTCAAGGTAGAAATTAAGGGTTATGGGTAGAACTAGGGCTTTGGGAATTTTGGGTGATTCAACCTCAATTTGAGGTCGAATCTTAAAACAAATTATATATTTGAACTCGTGGGGTTATGGGTGATTGGAATTTGGTCCGAGCCTCGAGTTTGGACCATGTGGGCCCGGTGTCGGATTTTGCTATTTTTGGAAGAATGATGGGAATTCTATTTCTAGACTATGGGATTATGTTTTTGAGTTCTTATTGATACTATTGAATCGAATTATGGCTAGATATCATTGTTTCGGAGTTGGATTCTAGAGGAAAGGCGGTGTTAGAGGCTTGATTGCTATTTTTGGACCGAGGTAAGTGTTTGATCTAATTTTGGCTTGAGGAAATATGACTAGAATATTATTTGCTAATTGCTAAATGTCGAGTACGGTGTATAGGCATGGTGACGAGTATCCATACACCGATGTCTAGCATGACCGTGGGTCCTTATTGTGCTTATTCTAGTTTTGTTGTGACTCTTCCTTGTTAAATTGGTGAACTCTATATAATGTGAAAAGTATGAGAAGGAATTTATGATTTGGTAAACTCTTTGGAGCATTGGCTCGAATGATAAAGCAACTATTGAGTAAGAAATGAAAGACAGAGAAAGAGATGTGATCATTTCCTTGCTGGGCTATTTTCGTATATTGATTATCTCCCTCGCCGGGATGTGAAGGTTGTTGTTATTTTTTCCTTCCCGGGATTTGATTGTTTACTTGTGTTTTTCCCTTGCCGGGATATGTATTACTTTTGTCTATCCCCTCGCCCCCCCCCCCCCATTATTTGTGATTGTTGTTTGGGTGAGGTTGAGTGATAAAGCACGATGGGTGATGCCGTGCACGATTGTTTTGAATATAATACGCATGAAGGGACATTCCGTGCCATGTTTTGATTATATTATGCGCGAAGGGACATTCCGTGCCATGTTTTGATTATATATGCACGAAGGGACATTCCGTGCCATGTTTGACTATATTATGCACGAAGGGACATTCCGTGCCATGTTTTGGGTTTATTACTCTCGTTGATTTTGTAGTTGTACCGTTTCGTTCCTTATTTATTTACCTTGTATTCTAAACTGCTACAGCCCCATAGCATGCTCCCCTCCCTTTTTAACTGTCTAGTATTGGTATTCTTCCATTTTATTGCATATATATGTATATAGAGAACTGTACAGGTCGATTTGGTAGTCCTGTCTAGCCTCGTCACTACTTCGCCGGGGTTAGACCAGGCCCTTACCTGCACATGGGGTCGGTTGTGCTGATACTACACTCTGTGCATCTTTTTGCACAGATCCAGGTGTTGGGACAGCGGTTGAGTCGCAGTAGCATTTTGGGAGCGAGCTTTCAGTCCAGGGACTCTCGAGGTAGCTTAGCTGGCGTTCGCGGGCCGAAGTCCCTTTCCTTTATTTATGTTTGTTTTCTTTGTACCGAAACAGACATATGTATTTTTCTTTCATTCAGGCTTGATTGTAGTATTCTATAGTAGTCCGTGAGCTAGTGACACCAGATTTTGGGTAGTGATGTGTTTTAAACTTCCGCATTTTTATATCCTTTTGTTAAACTTAAAGTCTTCCGCACCTATTTAATTGTTGATAGAATATTATATTGTTGGGGTTGGATAGAGAGTGTTTAATGTTTGGCTTGCCTAGCTCCATTAGTAGGCGCCATCATGACGCTCGATGGTGGAAAAAATCCGGGTCGTGACAATCCCTTAACTGGGCAAACAGCCGTTAAGGTATAGCGCCCTTTAAAAGGGCGTTATACATATTTTGGTCACTAAATCTTTTTTCATACATTTCCGTCATTGGAGCCCAAAAGAACCACATTTTGATTCCGGACTCTGTGGTTGTGCATATATTTGTATTGCTTCGTTAACACATAACAACCTATGTTTTTGGCCTAACACATAGAAGATAATTACATCTAATAACTATTCATAAAAAGGTGTGGAGGTCGAGAATTATGATTGAAGGTTGATAGGTAATTGTGAGTTTCTCCTAGGGTTATTAGTAGTATTACTATTATTCTTGTATTTTCTTATTCTTGATTCTTTATTACTATTATAAACAGGTTAACATATAGAGATAATCTGAATATTACTTTATACGCGACAGAATATATTAGTTAAATCCTTAAAATAAACATAAGACAGGAATAGTGAAGTGAGGTGGCTTTTGGTTATATTACCCCAGCCCAAGATGAAGCGGTGAGGTCAAAGCAGCCAAAACTTTTATGTAAAGACAACCACTAATTAATGGTATTTTCAAGGTCAAAGGTCTTTCATGGAACTGTGGAAATTATGAATTTGGTATTAGTACTACACATTCACTGCAACTTCCGTATTATTTCCACCTAAACAACCATTTAGGGACCCATATATGGGCCATAATCTTGACTCTCCACTTGGCCTTTCCCTATATATATTTCCCTTTTTGCAATATCTCTTAACCTCACTACACTTCTCTCTAACTACAAACCTTTCTACAAAACAAATTTTAAGAGTCTATACTTCTTGAAAAAACACAATTTCCACTCTGAAACTATGGATAAATTACCAAAATGTGGAGCAAATTATGTGCCTCTAACTCCTCTTACCTTCTTAACTAGGGCATCCAAATGCTATGCCAATAGAACATCCATCATCTATGGTGGTGTCCGTTTCACATGGAGCCAAACCTACGAGCGTTGTTGTCGCCTCGCTTCCTCTCTCCGATCCTTAAACATTGTCAAGAACGACGTGGTAAGTATATATGACATGTACGATTAGTGTAGTTTAACGTATTAGTGCATGTTACCATTTTTACTAGGTTACTGATTAACGTTTATCATAAAAACCTATATGTAATTACCTTATCAAGTGATTTGATTCTTAAACGTAATATTATTTATACTGTTAGTGCATATAACAGTATGTATGTGACAAAAAAAGCAACAACATGCATAACTAGAGTTTCCTCAACTAAATAAAACATGCAACACAAGAAAATGAGCAAAGTATCCTTACTTTACAGTGATTACATCTACAAAATTATGTGTTTAATAATTTATTATCTTTGGTTATATATACAGGTTTCAGTGTTGGCTCCAAATGTCCCAGCAATGTATGAAATGCATTTTGCTGTGCCAATGGCAGGGGCGGTTTTGAATGCAATCAATACAAGGCTAGATGCTAAGAACATTGCAGTCATTCTCAAACACTCTGAAGCCAAAGTATTTCTTGTTGATTACGAATACCTAGAAATTGCAAAAAAGGCCCTTGAACTTCTAGTTGCTGACTTTGAGAGGTCCAAAACTTCTGAAATGCTAATGCCTCTTGTCGTTGTCATTGATGACATCAACTCCCCTACTGGAATCCGGCTAGGCGAGCTCGAATACGAGCAGCTTGTGTACCAAGGAAATCCAAGTTACATCCCCAAAGAAATTATTGATGAATGGGATCCAATTACCTTGAATTATACATCAGGTATTGTTGAAATATACGATTATTTTATCTAAAAGTTTAAATTACTAAGAAAATATAGTATATTCTTATTGACTTAATTATGTTTTCAACAGGTACGACTTCAGATCCGAAGGGAGTTGTGTACAGTCATAGAGGAGCATATTTGAGCACTATGAGTTTAATATTAGGCTGGGAAATGGGTACTGAGCCTGTCTACTTATGGTCCTTGCCAATGTTTCATTGCAATGGATGGACTTTCACATGGGGCATAGCTGCAAGAGGTGGGACCAATATTTGCATTCGCAATACTACAGCCCAAGAAATGTACACAAACATAGTGTCACATAACGTTACACATATGTGTTGTGCACCTATTGTTTTCAACATCCTTCTCGAAGCAAAACCACATGAATACAGACCCATAACAACCCGAGTCCAAATTCTAACAGGTGGCGCACCACCACCCGCGCCTCTTTTAGAAAAAATTGAGAGACTCGGGTTCCATGTAGTCCATGCATATGGACTCACAGAAGCCACTGGACCAGCCCTTGTATGTGAGTGGCAAAAAAAATGGAACAAATTACCTAGTGAAACTAAATCCAAATTGAAAGCAAGACAAGGAGTTGGGATTTTAACACTAGCAGATGTTGATGTGAAAAATTTCAACAATATGCAAAGTGTGCCACGAGATGGAAAATCAATGGGGGAAGTATGTTTACGAGGGAGTAGTATTATGAAAGGGTATTTCAAGAATGACAAAGCGAATTCGGAAGTATTTAAAAATGGTTGGTTTTTTACTGGAGATGTTGGAGTAATTCATTCAGATGGGTATTTGGAAATTAAAGATAGAAGTAAAGATGTGATAATTTCAGGTGGAGAAAATATTAGTAGTATTGAAGTTGAAAATGCAATTATGAGACATCCAAATGTAGTAGAAGTTTCTGTTGTGGCAATGCCACATTTCAGATGGGGTGAAAGTCCATGTGCATTTGTTATATTGAGCAAAAATTCAGAAATTAAAGAAGTTGATATTATTGCTCATTGTAAATCAAATTTGCCAGGATTTATGGTACCAAAAAAGGTGAAATTTGTGGAAGAATTGCCTAAGACTGGAACTGGAAAAGTCCAGAAACACCATTTGAGAGCAATAGCTAAGACTTTTGTTATTTCAGAAAAGTCAAATCAAACGAACAAGAAAACAAGTCAAGTCAACAGGGAAAAGGCGAGATATTACGATCAAAATCAGGAGCAAATTCTTGCTTTGTCTCGTTTATAGAGAATAATATTTAATAATGTAATAAGTATTATATTTGGAAGAAATGGTTGGTTATAAGAAGTGCTAGTGTTTGAATATTGTAGTATTACTTTTTTGGCTGCTGTATTACTATAGAGGAATCATGTAACTTTCAGTGACATATATCTAATTGGAGTTAATAATTTTACGTTTTTTAATGGATAAAGTTACCTATATAATTATTAGTTTAAATTACCTAATAATATAAAATAATATTACACTATTAATATATAAAAGTTAAACTCTTTCCAGGATAATGTTGCATTGGGTGATATGCTGCAATCCAAATAATATAATTCTAGCTTCATTTTGTGTGACAAAGGTTTTTTCGAGCTAAAAATAACCATATGAATGTGATTTTCAAAATTAAATTTAAATAACTGATGAGCAAATAGAGATTAAAATTGAGTACCTTGAAAAATAACCCAATTGTATAATTATTAAAGATGAAAGTTCAGAGTATTTCATAATTGTTATAACTTTATAACATACAATACTAAGTGTTGTATACACTCATTTTTTTATCTGCGACCGTTAAAAAGAAATCTGTCAATATTGGATCATATTCTTGTTTCGACCAAAAAGTGTAAATCTTCGGTTAAACTAATTAATTTTATATAATGAGGTGTTAAACCTAGTTAATGATAATATCTTTAGATTTATAACTAGTTAACACAAATAACGTAAGATAGTGTTGGTGGAAAATTAAATATAGTTTGCATTTAATATTCCAAACTATTTGAGCAATAATAGAGGAACATCAAACAATAAATAGCAATAAACGATATTAGTGTAAATAAGGAGAATGATTCACTCAATATTGAATGAGGTGGATGATTCTTCTTTCTGACAATGATGAATGACAAACAAATCCTAAAATATTGAAAGTATTCTCGGATCTGATGGAAAGTATGGAATAATAGATAGTAGAATCTTAGTAAAAAGATAGTGTTTGTATTCTTTCTAGAGAGATAGCTTTCTTCTCAAAAAGTGTTCTTATCAAATAAAAATTACATGCCCTATCCCTTGTACTTTTTCTATTTATATGGGGACATATCCCCAATCAATCCTAAAAGTACAAGTATAGAGAATATTCAATGGAATATTCTCTTAAATATTATCTTACAAAAACTAGCCGTTATTGCTCTATTCTTGGTGCTTGACCTCGACCATTATTGACTGCCTGATTACGAGCCCCACTGTTTGCTAGTCGACCTCGACCACATCATTTTCCTCAATGCCACTTTATGCTAAATTCTCTTGGGGAAAATTTTGACCTATACAGTTAGTCCCTCCACTTATTAAAGTCGACTCTAGACGACCTCGATGAGCGGACTCTGTTAGTTATGGTTGAGAAGTTTAGGCGAGCGGGTCGAGTAGTAGCGTTTCGGACAGGTGGTGACGTGGCCTTTCATGAGCCGCATCCTAAGGTCATGTCGATTTATAGTGACGTAATGGCATCATGCGTCATTATTGTGCATTTTTCCGATACCTTGCGTTGTTCTCGTGCCTCTGCCACTTTGATACCTGAGCTGGGTAATGACGGTTTGTTTTATCGATATTGATGCCTAAATTCTTATAAATAGGAATGCGAAACCCTTTGCCTTATTCTTTGCAATCTAGATATTGAATCTCCATACCTTCGTTTTCCTTTTTCATTTAGAGTTCTTGCCCCCTTGATTTTACTTCCGATTTGTGCTTTCACTGACTGTGATGACTTCTGCTACTCATGACTCTTCTGTGCTTACATTTCCCCTATACATAAACAAAGATGTTTAACGTGTCTTCCACTTATAGGGGGGGTACCTGACCCTGTTCCCTTGGAAGTGCGCCTCCTCATGACGATGGGGTTGCCATTGTTGTTGAAGATGAGAGATTTCCTACGGCGGAAGAAATAATCCCTCGTAGTAAGAAGGCTAGATCTGACTTTTCAAAGATGCCCGAGGACGACCTTGAGGTCTCGGAGTTGTTGATGAATGAGGTGGGCCTTGCCGAACATAGTGATAAATTCAAAATTCCTGCTCACATAGACGTAGGCGCGACGTGGTGCAAATACACCGCTCTGGGTTCTGCACTTTCTACGTTTACCCTTTTCATGTCGATTACTCTTTTCCTATCTTCCCCTTGGCCGAGGAGTTCTTCTGCTATTACCGCGTCTGCCTGGCCTAACTTTCTCCATATATATACAAAATTATCAGTATGCTTACGAAGTATGCAGAATTAGCCGGGGTTGAGGTAACACTTCGCCATTTAATGCACCTCTTCGCCCCTAGCTTTCATAGGGGGACAATGCTACATCTTCGCCATCGGGGCAACAAATGTCTAGTAGTGAAGATGAATGATAAGGCAAATTGCCAATTCTGGCTCAACTACTTCTTCATCAAAACTGAGGATGTGGTGGCCAATGCAAGCAGGTTCTCCCAAGCTTGGAATTATGCACGTAAGTCTCTCTCCTCTTTTTTTATGGAATGTCGTTTCTACCACTTTCAGTTATGTTGACATCTTGTCTTCTCTTTTTGCAGCCGAGACCGCACCCCCTCCTTTGGTTGAGGACATCCATGATTGGGTGAGTCGGGTTCTCCCCTATACAGTAAGGATTCGTGAATGGCTGGTCTTCCTCAAGAAGTTTGGGCCTGCACCTTTTGTGACCGGTGAGTTGTCCTATTTAAATCTTTATTGTCATGGCCTTCTGGTTGCTTGCTTCGCATTATTTTATAGGGACTGACCTTTTAACCTTCTTTCTTCCTCCTTTTTTAGCCCTGGGATCCTCTAGAAAGCCGAGGGCCCCTCCTCCTATGTTTCGCAGGAGGAACACTACAACGGAGTCAGCCCCTGCTGTGACTGTGGCCAGGTCTGCCTGGCCCTCCACTCATTGCACCTCCTGTTTCGGCTATGTTGGCTTGATCATCAATGGCATCATTACCAAAAACTCCGTCCTCTCCCTTGCTTCATTTAGTAGATGAAGAGTCATCACCGAATGAGGAGGATTTGGTTCTTCGTAAAAGGAGGTCAGTGGACATCGGCGATGGGACAACCCAAGCCGTAGATTCTACAAGGAGTGACCGTGAGCCGGCCACTGCCATGCTTGAAGATTATGCAAATCTATTTTATGAAGTCCCTCCATCAGCGAGGACCGTGGAAGGCATACCTTTTCCCAATGTCGAGGTTGGAGTTGGTGGGCCACTAGTGGAAGTTGCGGGTACCGTTCTTCGAGATGACCCATCGTCGTCAAGGCTAGTTGATGTTCGTGCCTCATCTAAAAACGAGAGAGGTAAGGGGATCTCTGACGACGGTTATGAGACGGACTCCGATCTTGACCCCAATGAGGTTCGGATGCTGAGCGAAGGGTTTACTCACGTTGAAGTCAAGCTAAAAGGGTCTTTGCGGACCATCGTGGTTCATATGGATTGGTACCTACTGGTGAACACAAAGGATGTGGTCCCCTCCTTAGATCCTCTTTGCTTTGATGTGGAGGGTAGGACCCTTGAGAAGATAGACGATGCCGCCCTATTGACAGGTATAGCCGGCCTAGCCCTTAGGGTAAGCTTTCCAACCTTTCTAATTTCCGTGCCTTTTACTTTTTTTTTTTTACTCTTTTGTTTGACTTTGGTTTTCTTCTTCTCTTTTTCCTTATACCATCATTTTGGAGATCGAGAGTGCTCGCTGGGAGGATAGGCACAAGGCTATTTTCCAGAAGATGGAGCAGAATCGTGAATACCGCAAACACCACGAGATCTGCAAGCGTTTTGGCGGGAATGGAAACTTCCAAGATCTCCGAGACGAGCTGAAAGAGAAAGATGACAAGTTGGTAAAAGTCATCGGTAAGTGCAATGTTCTCAAGGGAGCATTGAGAGAGAAAGAGGAAAAGCTCGAGGTGAGCAACAGAGTTGATGCCCAATGTGTCGATATCTAAGTCCAAGTAATCTCGCTGCGGGCCGAGCACGAAGAAAGTTTATTCAAGGTGAATGCTCTGAGTGGTGAGCTTGCCACGAAGACAGCAGACCTAGAGAAGTCGGAATCGGATCGATCGGCGATTTCGAGAAAAGTAGAGGCTTTGGAAGCTGTAATCCGCGTTCCTCATTTAGAGCAGGTGAGTGATTCGGAGATGGGTGTGGCTCAGAGAGGAGCGACTCGATGAGTGGATAGGGGAAAAGAGGCTTCGGTCCATAATGAAAGAGTCATCGCCCTTGAGGCCGAGAAGGCCCAGTTATTAGCTCAGTCGTCCTGATATTCTGGGGTATCTGTATGAGACGTGGATCCACGCCGAGGCCTAACTGGATATATTTAGGGACTTGATGGCGGCGAGGAATGTTTCTGAGGCCGACTTTGAGGATACTCGTGCTATGGTACGTTCAGCTCGGACTTCTTGTGGCTATGGCCCCGCCACGCCGTAGGCTGGTGATGGCGAGGAGGACATAGGCGTGGACGGGATTGAACAAGATGCCTGGTATGAGGATGAGTATCCTAATGGCGGAGGCGATGGTATTGGTGAAGAGGCAGGTTGAGATGGCCTAGGCGGTCAGGTAGATTGCGCTGCTGGGTTAGGTGGCGAGTAGTTGTTTTCCTTTCTTTTTGCTTGTAAATTTTGTACATATTTTTGTGGGCATCTGTTCTAGCCTTTGTAAAGAATATATTTTAAGTGTGAAATGCCATTTTTGTTTCTCTTACATGACTCTTTTCCTTTTGTTCGGACTTTTATGCTTCTTTATTTTGTTTTGCTGTTTGGTCGCTTTAGTTGTAAAAGCTTGATTTATGTATGTTGAACGAGGTTGAAACAGAACTTAGTTCTGGTCATGCCCGGGGCCAGTAGGTGTTAATTCGAGCGAGGTCTAATGTACCTTATACTTAGTTAATTCAAAACGAGGTCGAATATGACTTTAGTTAATTTAAACGAGGTCGAATGTTGCTTTTGTTTCATTATGGAGGGAGGTCGAATAAGCGTTAACGCGATCGAGGCTGAATGCAACTTTTATTTTACTATGGCTGAGGGTCGAGTACGTGTTAATTCAAAAAAGGTCGAATATAACCTATACTTAGTTAATTCGAGCAAGATCGAATGTAACTTAGTTAATTCGAGCATGGTCGAATGTGACTTTTATTTTACTATAGCCAAGGGCCGAGTAGGTGTTAATTCGAACGAGGTCGAATATAACCTATGCTTAGTTAATTCTAAACAAGGTCGAATGTAATTTAGTTAATTCGAGCGAGGTCAATGTAACTTTTACTTGATTGTGGCCGGGGGCCGAGTGGGTGTTAATTCGAGCGAGGTCGAATGTAACCTGTACTTAGTGAATTTGAACGAGGTCAAATGTAACTTTTGTTTAGTTATGGCAGGGGTCCGAGTAAGTATTAAGGCAATGTTGATCCGACAAAAATATGGGCAAACTTCTATTTACATATTTTTGGGCTGGCATTGTAGTCCCAGTCTATCTAGTCCCTTCGTTGGTCAACCTGGAGAAGTGTTAAGAGGTTGGGCAATGAACTGAATGCCCAGTACCTTCTTCCATTCGCATTTCAACTTGAAGTGTCCCCCTTGTAACTTCATTAAAAGCCTTCTTGAGAAAACGCAATTGGGACAAAATGCAAGTGAGGGAAAAAAGAGTACGACTTGGAAAACACTTTTGCTCAAAAGTTGAAGTGCTTGAGGTGGGTGACATTCCAGTTGTTTGATAGTAGTTTTCCTTTGTTTCTAGTTGGAAAGACCCCTTGTTTGCTGTTGCCATGATATTGTATGGGCCGCCCCAATTTTTTCCCAGTTTGCCTTCCTGCGGGTCTTTGCTTGCTTCTATTTTGGCTTTGAGCACGTAGTCCCCGATTTTGAGTGGTCTGACCTTTGCTTTTTTTTTTTTATAATAACGTTCTGTCTGTTTATTTTCGGCGATCATCCTTATATAGGCCATATCTCTCCGTTCTTCAGCTTCGTCGAGCTCTTGCCTTCTACTTTCGTCGTTCCTCGGCCCGCCCTCATGGGAATATCTCAAACTGGGCTCTCCGACTTCGACTGGTATTTTGACATCAGTCCCATATACTAATGAGTAGAGCTTCTCTCTCGTGCTCGTCCTCGGCATTGTTTGGTAGTCCCAAAGTACTTCTGGTAGTAACTCTGGCCATAATCCCTTGGCTTCATCGAGCTTTTTCCTTCATGATATTCAGTATTGATTTATTGGAGGATTCCACTTGCCCGTTGCCCATGGGGTGATACAGTGTTGAGAGTATTCTTTTGATATGCCACTTCTCAAACAATTCGACGATCATTTTTCCTGTAAATTGGAGTCCATTGTCGCAACTGATCTCTTTGGGGAGGCCGAAGCGGCACACAATGTTCTTCCATGTAAAGCCGATTACTTCCTGTTACGTATCTGGGCGAATTCTCCTACTTCCACCCATTTAGGAAAATAGTTAGTTAAAACCAAGAGGAATTGTACATTACCTCGCCCCGCGGGGAGGGGGACGATGATGTCCATTCCCCATTTGATGAACGGCCAAGTGGAAGTGATTGAGTGGAGGTGCTCTCCCTCTTGGTGGATCATTGGGGCATACTTTTGGCGTTGCTCGCATTTTTTTGCGAAGTATGCGGTTTATTTTTCATGGTGGGCCAGTAGTAACCTGCTGGTATGAGACATCTAACTAGAGCTCGATTGCTGGAATGAGATTTGCAATGGACTTCGTGGACTTTTTCAAGGACGCGCCACGTCTGATTTGGGCCTAAGTATTTCGCGAGGGGGTCGCCGTATGTCCTTTTGTATAGGTAATTTTGAATGATGATGTATCTGGCTACTTGCATTCGAAGCTTCTTGGCCTCTTTTTTTATCATCTGGGAGTATGCCATCCTGCAAGTATGTAACAATATGGTTGTACCAGTCCCAAGTTATATTTATGGTCCTTACCTCGATTTGATCTATCAATGAGTAGAGAAGGGTGTCCACGTTTCTTTCTCCAGTTATGTTTTTAGTGGCTGCTGCTAATTTGGCAAGGCCGTCTACTTTGATGTTTTGTGCTTAAGGGATCTGGTCAAGCTGACATTTATCGATCTCGGGCAGCAATTATCTCGGCCTGGTATTTTTGTAACCTTTACTCTTTGATCTGGAAAGTCTCTGTGACTTGGTTGACGACGAGTTGAGAATCGTAGCGTAGTCTCGCTTTGTACTTGAGTGCTAGCCTCAATCCTGCAATCACAACCTCATACTCTGCCTCGTTGTTAGTCATGTTCGGTCCCCTTATGGACTGGTGAATAACTTCACTTGTCCGGACTTTGAGTACAAGTCCCATTCCAGACCCTAGAGCATTAGAAGTGCCGTCGGTGTACAAAATCCATATATCTTGTGTTTGTGGAGAAGCATCGGCGACTTCTTCTTCGACTTCGGGCATTAATTTTGTTCTGAAGTCGGCAAGGACTTGTGACTTTATCGCCGTTCACGGTTCATATATGATATCATGCTCGCTTAATTCTATGGCCCATTTGGCTAACCTGCCTGATAGCTCGAGCTTATGTAAAAATACTTCTCAAGGGGAAAGTTATGACTACCTAGATGGGGTGAAACTGGAAGTAGGGTCTAAGCTTTCGTAAAGCTACGACCAAGGCCAGGGCCAATTTTTCGAGTTGGGGGTAACTCGTCTTGGCGTCGACTAAGGTTTTGCTAATGTAGTAGATGGGAGATTGCATACCTTTTTCTTCTCGGACTAGGACAACACTCACTGCCACTTCAGATACAGTAGGTAGACGTGGAGGCATTCCCCAGGTTTCGATTTGGAAAGCAGCGGCAGTGATGACAAGTAAGCCTTTAACTTCTTCAGGGCTTGGGCATACTTGGAGGTCCACTGGAGGCTGTTGTCCTTTTTGAGTATGCCGAAAAATTTGTGGCATTTATCGGATGATCGCGAGATGAATCTTGACAGGCAGCGATACGACCGGTTAGACTCTGAACCTGTGTTTTGGTGGTTAAGTGCTCTAGTATTCCTTCTATGGCTTTGATTTGGTCGGGATTGACCTCGATACCTCGTTGTGATACTAGAAAACCAAGAATTTTCCTGAGTTCACGCCGAATGCACACTTTTTGGGTTTTATTTTCATTCTGTATTGCTTGAGTATATCGAAGACTTCTTTCAAGTGGCCGATGTGATCTTCTCTCCTTTTGGATTTGACAAACATATCATCTATGTAAACTTCTATAGTCTTGCCGAGTTAATCCTTGAATATTTTGATCACCAACCTTTGGTACGTCGCCCCTCTGTTTTTCAATCTGAAAGGTATAACTCTGTAGCAGTAGTTCCTTGATGGGTGATAAAGGTGGTTTTCTCCTATTCGTATTGTATCCTGAGTAGGCGTCTAAGAAGCTTAGCAGTTCATGCCCGGCCGTTGCATCAATGAGCTGGTCAATGTGAGGTAAAGAAAATGAATCTTTGGGGCATGCCTTATTTAAATCTATAAAGTCTACGCACATTCGCCACTTCCTGTTTTTCTTTTTCACCATGACCACATTGGCTACCCATTGGGGGTATTTTGACTCCCTTATGGAGCCATTTTTCTGTAATTTTTCGACCTCCTCGCGGATTGCATCATTTATTGAGGAAATGAACTTTCGCCTAACTTGCCGCTGAGTAGAATGGGTTGACATTCAACATGTGTGTAGCGATCTACTTCGGCATACATGGCATATCTGCATGGAAAAAAGAAAAAAAGTCTGTGTTAGCAGTTAAGAATTGACGGACTTTACCTGGTTATTGAAGCTTGCAGCCGATGTAGGCTTTCTTGCTGTGGTCGTTGTCATTAAGTTGAACGGGGTCGAGGTCTTATATGGTTGATCCCATGGCCTATACTGTTTCGGGATCTCTGATGACATCCTCTCTTTCGTCACAACTTGACCTCGGCCCTGTTAATTGCTATACCTCTTTTGCTTTGCCCACCATTTGTTGGGTGGTCATACAATCCAGGGCGATGTAGTAGCATTCTCGAGATATGCGTTATTCTCCTCATATCCTGAATATTCCCCATGGGGCTGAAATTTGATAACTTGGTACAAGCTATAGGGGATAGCCCTCATGGCGTGTATCCAGGGTCGGCCTATTATGGTGTTGTACGCCATGTGCTGGTCCATGATGTGCAATATTGTTTCTAGGCTGAAGGCGCCAGCCAGGACGGGAAGTGTGATTTCTCAAGATGTTCGTTCAGCTGCATTGTTAAAACATGTTAGCGTGATGCAATGTGACACTATCTTGTCCTCCAGTTTCATTTGTGCAAGTACTCGAGGGTAGATAATGCACACACCGCTCATATTATCCACTATAATGCATCTCACATTTGTATCTAATATTCGTAAAATGATAACAAGGGCATCATAATGAAGGAAAACCAAACATTGGGTATCTAAATTATCGAAGATGATACTTTCTTCGAGTTCGTCATACCGTTCGTGAGTGATCGACTGTTTGAGCTTGTGGGTTATGGTGAACTTTACGCTGTTGATTGAAGCGTCGCCGCCGCCCCGATGACCATTTGAATAATGTAGGTTTGTGAGGGTGGTTTCGGCGATCCCTGGTGCTATTCATGTCCTTGGGCAAAGTTGGTCCTCCCCTGGTTGCTCAGCAATTCTTTGAGGTCTCCTTGGCGAAGCATGTTTACGACCTCCTGTCTTAGGGCGATGCAGTCCTCAGTTTTGTGACTAGATCTTGGTGGAATTCGTAGAGGGCGTCTAAAATTCTGGTGCTTGGATCTGACCTCATATTTTGTGGCCATTTTACTTTTGGTCCGACCTTCTCCAATGCATAGACTATTTTTTAGGGTGACACACTAAAATTATGAGCGAATAACAAAGAGGTCATACCTCTCTCGTTCCGGTGAGTCCTTGTCCTTAGTTTGGGTGGGGCCTCTTCGTGGCGGGAAGGGGGCTGATGGTGCTTCCGATATACCGCTGATGCCGTTCTCAGTTTGGTCGTGGAGCTGCGAGATCCCTCCCGATATTGTTTCTTCGATCATTCCTGGACTCGGCTTGTACCGAGGTCAACCGATGGGTTGGCCCATTCAGGTCGTCTTCGTCTGTACGGACCTCGGCACAGTAGGTGTTATGTGTTTCATCCCACGTGGTTGGATGATATTTCTTAAACTGACTTAATAATTTCTTGGTCGCCCTTAAGCCATTCCGGTTCAGCCTATTTTGGAAAGCTGCTACAGTCATTCCTTCTGATACATTTGGTAAGGTAATCCTTACTCGGTTGAATCGAGCGAGGAAGTCCCTTAATCCCTCTTCGGGCGATTGGTTGATGGCAAATATATAGTTCATTCTCGCCTCCGCCTTTTTTGGCCCGAGCATGGCCGTTACGAGCTTATCAGCCATCTCTTCGAATGTTTCGATGGAACGCACGAGCAGTTGTGAATACCAAATTATGCTCCTCTAGTGAGGGTCTCGCCGAACTTCTTCAACAAGATGGAGGATACTTGTTCCATGCCGGGGTCATTGCCTTTCACAGCGGTGACATAGTGAGTCACATGATCTTCGGAGTCGGTCGGTCCATCATATATTTTAAGATAAGGTGGAATATTGAAGGTCTTTAGTATGGCATGCGGGGTGTCTTCATCACTGTATGGTTGTTCGACAAACCGACCAGCATCTCTTTTAGGCAAGAGTTTTGGGGCACCCGGTATTTTGTCGACTCTTTCTTGGTGCTCTCTCATTTGGTCCCGAAGCGTTTTGTTCTCATTTTCTATTTCCTCTATCTTTTTCAAAATGGCTATGAGGGTGTCGCCATCGGCATTATTAACATTGTGAGTGATACCTGTTATTGGAGGGAAAGGGCCGTGCTGCTCGACTGTTGTCGGTGTAATCCAAGTCCTTGCATTTTCTTTGACTGTCTCATGGGTGGGCTTGTTGTGGATGCTGTTTAGCGTGTTAGTTATCCAAGTCTCAAGGAGCTTTTTAACTGCTGGTGGCGTCTCTTCCATCGTGGATGTGGAAGCTCCTTTACCGCGGGACGTTTTGTTACTGCCGTGAGGGAGGGGCGACCCACCTCGCTTGGGGGAGGCATGAGGCGTTATGTCCTCGCCTTCTGTCTTAGAAAACTCATTGATGGTGTTCAAGAGATTGGTGGTGAGGTCGGCCAGTACCCTCTTTCTTTCATCTCTGTTACCTGCTATGTCAGATCCGTGTGTACAAGGAAAAAATGAATTTTTTTCTGTTTTTTCTTTTTGATAACCGTACTAGTTATAAATTTAGAAGAAACTAAAAATTTAACTAGGAAATCCCACAGCCGGCGTCAAATTATTTGACCAAAAAGTGTAAATCTTTGGCTAAACTAACTAATTTTATGTAATGAGGGGTTAAACCTAGTTAGTGATAATATCTCTAGATTTATAACTAGTTAACACAAATAACGTAAGATAATGTTGGTGGGGAATTAAATACAGTGCCCATTTAATATTTCAAACGATTTGAGCAATAATAGAGGAACATCAAGCAATAAATAACAATAAATAACATTAGTGTAAATAAGGAGAATGATTCACTCAATGTTGAATGAGATGGATGATTCTTTTTTCTGACAATGATGAATGACATACAAATCCTAGAATGTTGGAATTATTCTCGGATATGATGGAAAAGTATGGAATAATGGATGGTAGAATCTTAGTAAAAAGGTAGTGTTTGTATTCTTTCTAGAGAGGGAGTCTTCTCCTGAAAAAGTGTTCTTATCAAATAAAAATTACATGCCCCATCCCCTTATCTCGTATTCAATTCATATGGTACATATCCCCAATAAACCCTAATAGTACAACAACAACAACAACAACCTAGCAAAATCCCACAAGTGGGGTCTGGGGAGGGTAGTGTGTACGCAGACCTTACCCCTACCCAAGGGGGTAGAGAGGCTGTTTCCAAAAGACCCTCGGCTCAATATAATAAAAAAGACAAAAGAAGAGAGTATTAGATTCACCGCGAAAATCATACGGTAAAAGGAACATAGAAAGCTGGAAAAGAAAAATAATAATAATTCAAAGCAGAAACGATGGTTTGTAAATCGATCCTACATCGAAAATAGAAAATAGTAAAACTCGACGTTGCCCCTAGCTATCTTAGACAAAAACCCAACGAACTAGTCCACTACCTCATAGCCTACAACCGTAATACGTGACTTCCATAACTTCCTATCAAGTGCCATGTCCTTGGAAATCTGAAGCCTCCCCATATCCTGCCCGATCACCTCTCCCCAATACTTCTTAGGCCGCCCTCTGCCTCTTCTCGTGCCTTCCACGACCAGCCACTCACACCTCCTTACTGGAG
>MU745238.1:101104-114390 GCA_026770625.1 Nicotiana glauca
TCGGGAGAGAGTGCATATTTAGGTAATTGTTGAATAACACCACTCCCAGAGTATATGAGGGTTCAATAACCGAGGGTTTAAAGGTGAGATTAGGGATAACGAAGCCTTGGGTACGATCTGAAGTGAGCCGTATTAAAAGCCAGCTAGCGTAGCTCGGGAGAGTGCGTCCAGCAAACTATCGTAATTACTCGGGAGAGATTTACAGTAATAAGAGTGCTCATGATTGCTAGAGAATACTTAGGTGAAATTATAGAAGACGTAGCGGGAAGGATTCCGACAATTGGGAAAATCATAACTCTAGACCTCCTTAATCTTGTCTCTAAACCTTAGTATATTTAGTTGTTAATTTAGTATTTTAATTTGTTAGTTAATTAGTTAAACACAAGAATCCAAATATCTATAAGTTAGAAATTATTCAAGCTTGTCTTTTTGGTGATAGTGAACAGCTGTAGATAAATCTTAGTTCTTTGTGGGATTGACTCCGGACTTGTAAACTGGATTATATTTGCAACGACCGCATTGTCCTTTTATAAGGCATAGTTGGGCGTGATCAATGGTCGTGGTGAGGGTACACCGCTAGAATGTCGGAACAAAAGCGCGTTAACAAGTCTTGTCGTCCCCTCGAGGACGCACAACCTATTTTTATATTATTTTGCTTTATTATCCCGAGGAGATCCCCCTGTTATATAAAGGAGGATCCTAATGTTGTAGAGGCAGATCCTTTTTTCTAATAAAAATTCTCTCTATCTCTCTCTACATTATTACTCCCTGGAACACTTAATAGAGAAAAAGCAATAAAGGATATCATATACATTTCTAGGTCTGATTATATTCGATTATGATTTACCTTAGATCTATTTTTTTGATTGTATTTGCTTGTTAAGTATTTATTTACTCTCGACGCAAACAATTTGGCTCCGTCTGTGGGGATTTCGGCAATCGAAGTCATAGTTTGCACTTAGAAATCTGAAGAACAAACCACCTTCCTTCACATCCTATCGATACCAAAAATGGCAGAAAATGACGCAAGATTGAAAGCAATAGCTAGTGTCACAGCCAACCCCATTGGCCCCCTCAACGAAGCAGGTAGATAAAACATCTTGAGCACAACACCTGGCAGCATTCAAGAGGGAGAAATCTCACCCTCTCCATCTAAAGATTTCACGATCTTGCACGAAAAAGGAACTTCCACATCTATGGTCAAAGAAACCCCACCCCAAGCGGTCAAGAAACTGCTAGAAGAATGTTTGTTGAACACCTTAGGCAGCTTACTCGAGAAATCGCCCCAAAACAACGCTAAGAACCCAGTGAAGACTGATATCGCTACCACCGGCGAACACGACACTGTACGAACAAACAACAACCACTCCAATGACCAGACCAGCGATGGCACACTTGCGGCCATCCTAAAGAAAATGGAAGAAATGGAAAGTGAAAGTAAGGCACTTCGAGATCAAATGAAAGAGCATCAAGAAAGGGTGGACAAAATTCCTGGCGCCCCTAAGTTACTACCAAAGCGCGACGTAGGAAGATTCGTCGAACAGCTCTATAGCGAAGAAGCTGCACCTCATCTGATCCCAAAAACCTTCAAAATGCCGCCTTATTTAAGGATATATGACGGGACGACAGACCCCGAAGACCACCTGATCTACTATGTGACCGCTGTGAAAGGTAACGATCTGTCAAAGGAACAAGTACCATCTGTACTACTGAAAAAGTTTGGGGAAACATTAACGGGAGGGGCGTTAACGTGGTACTCGCAGCTGCCAGCCAGAACGATATCGACATTCGAAGAAATGGTGGATAAATTCGCCATCGCCCATGCAGGAGAAAATAGAGCTGAGGCTTGGGTCAACGATATCTTCGCCATCCGGCAAACCGCAGCGAGGGACTCAGGGACTTCTTTTCCAGATTCAATAAAGTAAGGAAGAGCCAACCAAACGTATCGGAAGGCATGGCAGTAGCAGCCTTCCAAAACGGGCGGAGCTGAGATGGTTCAAGAGCAACCAAAAAGCTACTGAGCCGACTCATGAAGTATCACCCACCATATGGGAGGAGATTCACAACGCCAACTACGCCGAGGTACGAGCGGACGAGGATAATCTCAACGATCCAACCCAGCAGCTCACGACGATACAGTCAGAAGCAAGAAGGGACCGATGTAGCGAAGGCCGACGGGAACAATCCTCACGTTTCAACAAAGAAAGGCACCAGCCTTACACCAGATCCTCGCATCCACCACCACCCAGACAGACAGAAGCATTGCAGTGACATCTCACCCCATTCCATAACGAAAGATGTATGCCTCCTTTACTATCTGCCCATAACTTTTGCGTGTCTCCTTTAGAAATAGTGTATGCACTGGAGAAGCTGGGCACCACAGTACAATGGCCGCAAAAAATGAAATTAGAACCCGCCACAAGGAAATCAAATATCCTATGCGAGTTCCACTAGGAACGAGGACACAAAACCGAAGACTGCATAGGGCTACGACAGGAGGTAGTCAGAATGCTGAACTAAGGATACTTAAGTGAGCTACTCAGCGATAAAGGGAAGATAAATTTCGCATGAGGGCGGGAACAGCCTCAGGGACCGCCAAAGCCACATTCGCCAGTGCACATCATCGATATGATCGTCGTCGGAGGCGACGATTCGGCAATAAATCATGTCAAATTCACCACCTCGCACAAATTAAAGCGAATAATCGCCCATGAACGGTATGACGACTTCGAAGAAAGTATCACCTTCGATAAGTCTGATGCCGACGGTTTGTCTTTTCCTCGTTATGATGCTTTAGTCATAACTTTACGTATTACTAACACTGACGTTAAGAGGATCATGGTTGATGACGGAAGCGACACTTGTATTATCCATCCAAGAGTCCTTACTCAAATGAGGCTCGAAGATAAGATAATACCACGCTGCATAACACTAATTGGTTTTAACAATGCAGTGGAACGAACCTCCGGGGAAGTATCATTGCCGATTTTAGCAGGGTGGAGTTACACTGGAAACCACTTTCCACGTCATGAATCAGGAAACAACCTACAACTCCATCATAGGACGACCATGGATACACGCTATGAGAGTAATCCCCTCAATCTTCTACCAAGTGATCAAGTTCCCCACCCCTTGGGGAGTGTTTAGCATTCGGGGCGAACCGCGCACAACACAAGAATGCTACTGAATCGCCCATGACTGCTCACACACCAAATAGTTGAAAGGTGCAAGTGCGGAGGCATAGTAATCAGCCATGTCGGGTACTAAGGTCAACCCGACAACGGAAGCTATAGAAGATCCGGATATCGTAGAAGCCTGTAAGGCGACGGTCGAGGATTTCAACCTGGTACAACTGGACAAACCGACCAGACGAAGAAAGCCTACATCGGACACAGCCTTCGCAATCCATGTAAGTACCATGAATTCCTAACTAACCATGCGGATCTTTTTGCTTTCTATCATTCAGATATGTCGGGAATACCGAAAGACATCGCTACCCACAAGCTAAACGTCGACCCACTATATCCACCCATACGACAAGTTAGAAGGAAGTTCAATGCCGCAATCAACGATGCCGTCGGCGAAGAGGTAGATAAGCTACCGGCCAACGAATCCATAAGGGAATCAAATATCCCAAATGGGTCGCCAACGTCGTGATGGTCAGGAAGAAAAATGGGAAATGGAGGATGTGCGTCGACTTCACTGACCTCAACAAAGCATGCCCAAAAGACTCATTCCCATTACCCCACATCGACCGGTTGATCGACGCCATAACAGGACATGAGCTGCTAAGTTTCTTAGACGCCTACTCCGGCTACAACCAAATCATGATGGCCGAAAAGGACCGAGAGAAAACAATATTTATCACCCACCGGGGGACATTTTGTGACAAGGTGATGCCGTTCGGACTCAAAAATGCAGGGGCGACATATCGGAGACTGGTCACCAGAATGTTCAAGGAATAGCTCGGCAAGACAATGGAAGTCTACATCGACGATATGCTGGTAACGGCAAACAAAGAAGACCACGTCGACCATCTGAAAGAAGCCTTTGAGATACTGCGGCGATATGGGATGAAATTGAACCCAGAAAAGTGCGCCTTCGGCATGGCATCAGGGAAGTTCTTGGGGTTCCTCGTATCACAACGAGGTATCGAAGTCAACCCGGACAAGATCAAGGTGATAGCCTCAATACCTGAGACCTTGAACAACAAGAAATAGGTACAGAAGTTGACAGGGCGAATAGCCGCCCTATCCAGGTTCATCTCACGATCCTCCGACAGATGCCATAAAATTTTTAACTTATTGAGAAAAGATCATGGACTGCAACGGAATGAGGAGTGTGCCGAGGCTTTGAAAAAGTTGAAGGAATAACTGTCTTCACCACCACTGCTAGTCAAGGCGAACCCTGGCGAACCCTTGCTAGTATACCTGGTGGTGTTCGAAGTCGCCATCAGCTCAGTCCTGGTCCGTGAAAACAAAGGTACGCAATCTCCTATTTACTATATCAGCAAAACCCGAGTGGACGCCAAAACACGGTATCCATACCTCGAAAAGCTCGCCCTAGCACTGGTCGTAGCTTCATGAAAGCTTAGACCTTACTTTTAGTGCCACCCCATAAGAGTCGTGAAGACTTTCCCCCTGAGGAGCATCGTACACAAACCCGCACTATCGGGAAGGCTCGCCGATGGTCCATAGAGCTCAGTGCGCATGACATATCCTACCACCCAAGAAATGCCATCAAGTCGCAGGTACTTGCGGACTTTGTCACCGATTTCAATATCGAAATTTTGCCGGAAGCGTAACTAGAGGCCATTCGCGCCACACCCGGTGCTGACCTATGGACCCTCTACACTGATGGCACATCTAACGCCTCAGGATCGGGATTGGGACTCCTACTCGAGGTCCCCACGGGAAAAATAATTTGCCAGTCCATATGATGCCCAGAGATGACTAACAACGAGGCCGAGTATGAGGCTGTGATTGCAGGTATGAAGTTAGCCATCAAATAAGGGACTCGACGACTCATCCTCCATTGCGATTCTCAACTAGTGGTAAACCAGGGCACCGGGACTTACTAGATCAAGGAACAGAGGCTGCAGAAATATCAGTCAGAAATCCACAAGTTGATGTCCGAATTCGACGAATGCCGCTTGGAACAAATCCCAAGGGCGCAGAACGTCAAAGCAAACGGCCTAGCCAAATTGGCCGCAGCCACCAAGAACATAAACAAAGGGAACATAGTCACCTTACTCCATTCAGCCATAGATCACACTGAGGTACTCTATTTAAATCTGACTTAGGATTGGCGCAACCAGTTTATCTCTTATTTGCAGGACGAGACACTCCCACTCGACAAAAAGGCAGCCAAAAAGCTTTGCGTACAGGTAGCTCGGTACTGCCTAATTAACCACAACCTATACAAAAGAATGTTCGGCAGACCCCTCGCTAAGTGCTTAAGACCGCACCAGACAAGGAAAGTACTCGAAGAGGTACACGAGGGTCACTAGAGCGCACACACTGGTAATCTCGCTCTTGTCCGTTGCATTATTCGCGTCGGGTACTTCTGGCCCACAATGAAAAAGGAGGCAGCAGAGTACGTTCGCAGATGCGAACAGTGCCAAAAGTACGCCCCCATGATACATCAACCGGAAGAGCCCCTACACCCGGTAACATCGCCTTGGCCCTTCATCAAATGGGGAATGGACATAATCGGACCCCTGCCAGCAGGGCGAGGAAAGGTATGATTTCTATTAGTTTTGACTGACTACTTCTCCAAGTAGGTAGAAGCAGGTGCGTACGCCCAAATACACGAACAAGAAGTCATTGCCTTCATTTGGAGAAACATCATATGCTGCTTCGGCATCCCCAAAGAAATCAGCTGCGACAATGGCCCACAATTTATTGGCAAAACGATAACGGAGTTCTGTGAGAAATGGAGTATCAAACGGATACTCTCCATGCCATATTATCCCGCCACCAACGGCCAAGCCGAAGCATCCAACAAAACCATACTGAACATTCTGAAGAAGAAACTCGAAGAAGCTAAAGGGGTCTGGCCCGAATTACTACAAGAGGTACTCGGGGCGTACCGGACAACACCTAAATCCAGTACAGGAGAAACACTGTATTTACTGGTCTACGGAACCGATACGGTTATACCGGTCGAAATCGAAAAACCGATCCTAAGATACTCACAGACCAACGGACCAGATAACGACATGGGAAGGCTTCAAGACCTCGACGAAGCCAAAGAACGAAGAGACATGGCCCACATAAGAATGACGGCTCAAAAGTAACAGGTCGAAAGGTATTACAACAAAAAATCCAAAATGCGACCACTCAAAGAAGGAGACTACGTCCTCAAACCAAAACTTTGGCGTCAAAAGACTCGAGCGAAGGAAAACTAGGCACCAATTGGAGCGGGCCATATAAAATCACAGCAGATGCAGGTAAATGAGCATTCCAGTTAGAAACAATGGAAGGAAAAACACTCCAGAACAACTAAAACATTGCCCACCTCAAATACTTCCACTTTTGAAGGGCATCTCCCTAGTCGTACTCTTTTTCCCTTACCCGAGTTTTGTCCCAATTGGGTTTTCTCGGGGAGGTTTTTAATGAGGCGGCGAAGGAGACACCTAGGGGCGCATGGAAATAGGTTTATCATACCAGCTAGTCGACACGTCTCTCCAGACCGATATAATAAAGGGACTAGCCTAGTCACATTCTCCATCATGTAAGCGGCTACGACCACCTTCTCCATCATGTAAGCAGCTACGACCACCTTCTCTATTGTGTAAGCGGCTACGGCCACCTTCTCCATCATGTAAGCGGCTACGGCCACCTTCTCCATTATGTAAGCGGCTACCGCCACCTTCTCTATCATGTAAGCAGCTACGGAAACCTTCTCCATCATGTAAGCAGCTATGACCACCTTCTCTATTGTGTAAGCGGCTACGACCACCTTCTCCATCATGTAAGCGGCTACGGCCACCTTCTCCATTATGTAAGCGGCTACCGCCACCTTCTCTATCATGTAAGCAGCTACAGAAACCTTCTCCAATATATAAGCGGCTACCGCCACCTTCTCTATCATGTAAGCAGCTACGGCCACCTTTTCCATCATTTAAGTGGCTACGGCCACCTTCTCCATCATGTAAGCAGCTACGGCCACCTTCTCTATTATGTAAGCGGCTACGGCCACTTTCTCTATCATGTAAGCGGCTACGGCCACCTTCTCCATTATGTAAGCGGCTACGGCCACCTTCTCCATTATGTAAGCGGCTACAGCCACCTTCTCCATTATGTAAGCGACTACGGCCACTTTTTCCATTATGTAAAGGCCATCGCCAATAATTGTCGACCCCGCTCGACGACGACGGATAAACACTTCAACAACAGTTGAAGTTACATCCTTTTGGGCAAAAGGGCATCGCCAATAATTGTCGACCACGCTCGACGATGACAGATAAACACTTCAATGAAAGTTGAAGTTACATCCTTTTGGGCCACAGGCCATCGCCAGTAATTTTTGACCCCGCTCGACGATAATGAATAAACACTTCAACGACAGTTGAAGTTACATCCTTTTGGGCCAAAGGCCATCGCTAATAGTTGTCGACCCCGCTCGACGACGACGGATAAACACTTCAATGACAATTGAAGTTACATCCTTTTGGGCCAAAGGCCATTGCCAATAGTTGTCGACCTCACTCGATGACGACGGATAAACACTTCAACAACAGTCGAAGTTACATCCTTTTGGGCCAAAGGCCATCACCAATAATTGTTGACCCCGCTCGACGACGAGGGATAAATACTTCAACGACAAGTGAAGTTACATCCTTTTGGGCCAAAGGCCATCTCCAATAATTGTCGACCCCGCTCGATGATGACGGATGAACACTTCAACGACAGTTGAAGTTATATCCTTTTGGGCCAAAAGCCATTACTAAGGATCGTCGATTCTATCCGGTAGTAACAAATAGTGTATAAGCAAAGGACAATGCGAAAGGATAAGCAACACAAGCGTAACTCTTTCATATAACAAAAATTATGTACACTTAGTCCCACGAAAGGGCTCCCATTACATTCCAAAAAAAAAGAGAAGAAGAAAAAAATGCAAAATCTATACAAGTCCTAAGGGGGCCTCGACAGGTTTGTCCTTGCCATCCGCTCGCCCCCCCACCTGGTCATAACGGTAAACCTCATTAAGCTACGAGCCGGACTCAAGCCGATTGACGTCCTCAAAAATACAACCTTCTCGGTCGGGGGAGCCGGAGCTGTACCTATAGGCCGCACGGGCGGCACGAGCCTCACGCAAATGCACTTGGACCTCCTCCTCAGAGGCACGTCCTGCAACAAGAAGTCCTTTATACACGTCCAGCTTAGCTTCCGCGTATATCCACATCTCATGTGCATCTCAGGCCTCATCTCCGAACCGTGGCACGGCAACACGCTTGAGAACGTCAATCTCAGCCGCCTTAGTTGCAAGCTCGGCTTTTAAAGCCGCCACCCTACCATGAAGGTCAGCTACCTCCGCCGCCACTCTACGGCTAAGCTCCGACTCTTCCTCCCTTAGCATGAGGAGCGACTCCAGCTCACTATTATGAGCCACCGCCCTCATCAACTCTTCATCCACTTTTTCCAGCTCCACCGCTCTGCGGTTTAATTGATCTTCCCTTTGTTCGAGGCCCTCCCAAAAAATTTTGAATTGTGGATCCTGCTGGAAAAGATCTGCCGTCGCTTGGTGTTTAGAACGACATCATTTATACTTCTTGACCATCTTATCAAAAACGTTCTCTTTCTTCTTCTCGCGGCACCGTCTTTCTACCTCCAGAACCAGGGTCTAAAAAGAAAAAGAGGGAAGAGTGCATGTACATGCACGTGAGTCAGTACACATACAGAATCAACTATATAACATGCAAAAAAGCGGAGAGGTTACCTGTAACGCCATATCCGCCACCCGCTGAGACAGCTCCGCGTCGCTGACAGCACTCAGCAACTTGCGCTCAGTGGCCGCACAAAGTAGATCCATCTCTAATACGGCCCGCTCGCTGTGTTGCAGCAAGTTGTAAGCCACTGGAATCATAATACGACGGCCATATCCGTCTGCCGTCATCTCCAACTGCGCATGGCCCTCCGCCATCTCACCCGTGTTCCCATGGGCGGCCTCCCCAGCCTTTCCCCCAGATTCACCACCAACAAGGGGCGATGAAATGCCCTCAGCAACGCGAGTCGTGCTAGTACCAACATCAACACGTATCTGGTGGTCGGCCTCTCAGAACGGATGGCGTCGGCCATAAGGATGGGCCTAGTTGGCTGGCAAGGCACGTTTCTCTCTTCGTCTCCCGTCACCACCGCCTTGCCGATCATGAGCCTCCTTCTTTTCCTCTCCTCGGGCTCCTCTCCATCAGAAGGGTCATCCGCAGGGTGCGGAGACGACGTTGATGGCCTCTCCTCACTTGTGGCCAGTTCCACAGGCGTTGCCCCTTACAAAGAGGCTATAGTCACCCCTTCCCTAACAGATGCGTGAAGTATCTCCTGCGCAGCTGGACCGGCATCTGGTTGAGAGGAGGTGGGTGTTGTCGCCTCCTCTTTGGAGTACTTCGACCTGTCAACAACAGCGATTTAGCCGACGAGGCTTATGAAAACTATTAACTAAAGTAAAAAAAATAATATATATACCTGAAGGGCTTGCACGGCCGTAACATTCAATGAACTCTGCCCACTTACGGGTCCCTTCCGCTAAAGGCAACAAAACGGATACCTACTGCCTTATATCGGTTATGAACCGAGGAGTGTGAGCTACCGCTGCAAAGTCACAAAAATTATAAGGGTGGTGTAATAGGAACCGCTAAAGTCTGAAACGATAAGCAATGTAACAGGAACGAATCCTTACGTCTCGAATTCCACCTTTCAGGGAATCCGACTGGATTGGACACCAGGTGTTCCGTTCTAATGAAGAAATATCAGCGCCAATAGTCTCGGTTGGGCTAGTTGTCGGTTTCCATGATCAACCCTTTTTAACCACTATTTTTTAAATGCAGCATGGTGCCCCTCAGGTAGCTGGCGCTAAATAGCTGCAAAAGGTGGTGAACGGAGACCTCTAACCCCGCTAACTCCGCGTACGTAGACACTACCCTACACGCCTTTAGGGTATAGAGAGTAATTTGAGTAAGACATATATTGTAGAAACGACAGAGTTCCTCCGCCAAGGGAAGAAAGAGGAGCCCATAACCAATCAGAAAGGGGTATTCGTAGAATGTACAATACCCCGGCCTATGGGTATTCACGTAGTCCTCCCCCGCCAGAACCATCTCTACATGAGCGGGTATACCATGTGAAGTACAAAGGAGGTTCAAATCGGCTGGTTTTAATTCAGACCTTTCCCAAGGCTGTTCAGGAGAATCTCTTTGAATATCCCTCATAGCAAGGAGTTGTTTAGGGAGTACATTATCTACGGTGAGAGGGGTGAGATCCTTCCCCTTCTCCCCTTTATTACCACCGGACGGAGGCGGTGCGTCGATTGATTTATTACTACGATCTCCTGAAGTGTTACCACGTTTGGATTTCGTCATGATTTTTGAGTAAGGAACGATGAATTACACAACCGCAAATGTATTTCTACAGAAGCTGTGAGTTGTTGTGAAAAGGAAGCTCTTTCCTGAAATAGCCAAAAAACTTTTCACAAATGATCTAATGTTATGTTAAAATCGAACCCATTCCCTATTTATAGGGTTCGGTAGCATTGAAATCGAAGAGGCAAAACCCTAACAGGCACGGGAAACCAAGTATCATAACACCTTTTGCATCTCCTCGGGAATGCGCGTAAATAATGACGCCTGCATACGGTGACGTCATTACAGAAAAGGGTTTGCGCACCAATATACCAACGGATTCAAATGGTCACCCCTTTATGTCGTCATCTCCGAACATGGTCATAATTTTCCTAGCAAGCGGTTCGAGAATCCGTCCATCGGCGACGCACGTCTCTACATCACCAACGAATGGAGGGACTAACTGTATAGGGTCAAATTCTGCCCCTTGCTGTGGCCACGACCTTGGGCTAAACAATGGTCGTGGTGAGGGTATGCTCCCAGAATGTCGGAACAAAAGCGTGTTAACAAGTCTCGTCGTCCCCTCGAGGATGCACGACCTATTTTTATATTATTTTGCTTTATTATCTCGAGGAGATCCCCTGTTATATAAAGGAGGATCCCAATGTTGTAGAGGCAGATCCTTTTTTCTAATAAACACTCTCTCTATCTCTCTCACTACATTATTACTCTCTGTAACACTCAATAGAGAAAAAGCAATAATGGCTATCATATACATTTCTAGGTCTGATTATATTCGATTACGATTTACCTTAGATCTATTTTTTTGATTGTATTTGCTTGTTAAGTATTCATTTACTTTCGACGCGAACAGAAATGGACTCAATGATTATTGTTCAAATGATTCAGGGATCTATTAAACCTCCCTCGTCACTGCACAACTTGATTGAGAATATTCAAAAGAAAATGAACCAAAGAAATATTCAGGTGAATGACTGCTTTAGAGAAGGCAGTGAAGTTGCGGATGCTCTTGCCAAATATGCAGCAACCATCCCATACGAAAGAATTTTATGCATGGAGAATGATCTCCCAGGTGAAGCTAGAGGTCCTCTGAGAATGAACAAGCTTCACCTCCCCAACTTTAGAAGGAAAACAAAGAAGCAAAACACCTGATGCTATGACCCTCCATGAACTGTACTCCCTCCGGTTCAAAATAAGTGATTTTTTGGATATTTTTACACAGTTTAAGAAATTTACTTTTTAGCATTAATTAACAATAGAATTGACCATATTAACCTTTATTATCTCACATAAACACTCCCAACATATATTCCAACAATGTAAGAAAAAAATAATTAATGCATTTTTGAAATCTAAAAAAATCACTTATTTTGAATCATAAGAAAAGTGCCAAAACATCACTTATTTTGGACCGAAGAGAATATATCATACTTCATAGGAGGCAACATTATCCTTTTTCCTATATTCAAAGAACTTCCGTCTCCAAAGGTCTAGGCCATCAAATTTAATAGGAAGCATTTTCCTAATCTCCTAATATTTTTTATAAGGTTCGAGGGCAAAGCCCCTCTTTTCTTCCCCTACAATTCCTTGTAACTTTTGATGTATGTTAGGTGTTTGTCATAATTTTCTTACCATATTTGGTTTTTCTCTCTCTTGAACGAAAAGAGCAATATAATTATCTTAATTGAGTTTTCTTTTTTGTAAAAAGAAATTATAAATCTCCAATATTTGGCTAGTCCTTTTTCTTGTAGAAAAATGTTTGGACCTCTATAACAGCAAAAAAACAAAAAAAAAAATCCAATGTATTTTTATAAATGGGGTCTGTGGAGGATAGTGTGTAAACAGACCTTACCTCTACTTTATAGAGATAGAGAGGATATTTCCGATAGACCCTTGGCTCAAGAAAAAGTGGACACTCAGCTTCACATATTAGTAGTGTGTCATCTGCGTATGAAATATGAGAAATGGACACTTCACCACCTCTTCCTCGAAAGCAAAAGCCCTTGATCCACCCTATAATCTTCTGCTCTTCTTAACATGAGACTTAAAGCTTCCTGCAATCACATAATGATTGCTGTAATAAAAGAACTAGGTATTCATTGGCAATTAATGCAGCATCTACTACTTGCTTGTCTTGTTGGTTTTTCGAAATTAATTTATCAATTATTCTCTCGAGTCTTTCAGCAAGGACTCTTTCAACGCGCGTTTATAAATACTCCTAAGATGGCTGATGGGTCTATAATCTTTAATCTCTTTTGTTCCTTTTCTCGGGAATAAGTGCCAATGTATATGACGCTAAAGCTTTTCTAAGTACAGTCAGCGAAGAAGCCTTCAATATCACCTTCGACTGTGGGTGCGTTTGGTACGGAGAACTTTTTTTTACCTATTTTACCATGTTTGGCTGACCTAAGTGTTTTGGAATTTTTTTTCTTTATCAATTATTTTCCTTTAATTAAAGGAAAATGTTTACTCTATCAAAAGGTGGAAAAATATTTTTCAAAATACTTTTTCAATCTTTTCCGCCATATTCCCCATGCCCACCAACCTACCCTCACCCTCACTTCCAAACCACCCTTACCCCCAACCCCCTCCCCCCGATCACACCCCACCTACCCCATCCTCGCCCACCACCCTCCCTAAATATAATTATTATTAAGAGTACTTTTTTTTTATGCTGTAGATAGAATACTTTTTTTTTTAAATTTTA
>MU745238.1:115687-146325 GCA_026770625.1 Nicotiana glauca
GGTAATTTTTGCAGTGCTCAGAACTTTTGGTGTTGGAGTTCTCCTTTTCTTGGGGTTATAGCTTGCACCCACCTTCTTCAGAAGGTCTGCTAGGGTCTCCTCAATAGATGAACTAGGTTTATCTGCATGTGAACTGAGATTGACAAGCCCTTCAACAGCTTTCCATGAACCACTTCCCCCTGTTTTCTTGCTACTCTCTACCACCTTTTCTGTCTCAGCTTCACAGATGGCCAGTTTAACCGTTTTGAAGGTGGGTGAAGAATCAACCACTTTTTTCCCTTTCCCCTCATATTACCGCTCACACCCTCACTCTCTTTTTCTTTTTCTCTTTTATTTTTACCTCCTCTCCTTCTTAACTCAAGAGTTTCCACATTCACAATAGACCCAACCAAAACAAAATGATTCTCCAAATTCTCAACTAGAACAGAACGTACCTCAGAAGGGGGATTTTGCAAAGATGTTGCCTGCTCAAAATTAGAAGACCCAGTTCCTTCCCCCTCACTCACAAATTTGAAAGAATCATCAGAATTTTCAGAATCTTGGGATTGACTAGCCTTTAATTTTGCATTTAGTTTCTTTGAAAGCGCACCTGTAGCCACAATTTTGCGAGCAAGCATCTTCACTCGCCTTTTCCTAAGTTGGGGGGTTGTGCTGGGTTGAGGAGTAGTGTAGGAATCGGAAGGAGTAGGTGGTGGAGGTGTGCTAGGGTTATCTAGGGGGTTGGTCATCTTTGTTATTTCAGGGAGAAAATTTAGAGTGTTAGACGAGAGAAGAGTAGAGAACATAAATGTTTTTTGACGGTTTTGAGAATTATGTGGGTGGCAGTGATGATGATGATGGATTTTAAAGGGAGAAGGTTAATTAATGTCCAACGGCAAATTTTTGTAGTCAATTAGAAGTCCAATCACTCTGAAATTTCAGGTTGAAAATGCGGTTAATCTTCCCTATAATCTAGGCATTTTAATACGGTGAGGAGTCTAATTGAAACGGAACTGGTTTTAACTCAAAAGGATAGGTTATTGAAGTTTTTGAACATAGGTAGGACTCTGCTCATGAATTAAATATTAATATTTCTAATTGTACAGAGTGTAGAAAACATACCTTGTTATTCAGATGAACCAGTACTAATGAACTAGGTTCTTCACTGAGAATCCTCTTGATCACGCCTCAATTTGCTAAAATAGAAGAAATTTTGTTAGAGATCAGTGAGTCATATCAATACATGGCACATGAGTATACTATTTACAGTATGAGACTGAGAAAAGATTAATCTAGATAGTGACATACATTCCAGATTTCCTAACCAAAACAAAATTCTCGTTTTTTTAATTGTGCATTCTGAACTGGTTTCGTTAGGTGATCTTAATCATCCCTATTTCTAACCTATTCCTTTCAAATCTTTCTCTACCCATTGTTTTTGTAAATATGTCAGCAATCTGTTTATCAATAGCACAAAATTCTGTAGTAATCAGTCGTTTCTCATAGTTGTCCCTCAAAATATGGTGCCTAACATCTATGTGCTTAGTTATCTTATGATGAACTAGGTTCTTAGTCATACTAATGGAACTAGTGTTATCACAGAAAATAGGAATGCAACCAACTTCAATACCAAAGTCCATCTACTGCTGTTTGATCCACAGTAATTGAGAGAAGGGGGGGGGGGGGGGGGGGGGGGGGGGGGGGGGGGGGGGGGAGGGGTATAGGAAACATGGGAATTTTTGGAAAGTGGGTTGAGGAGAGTAGCACTAAAGATTATTTTCCTAAAAATATTTTATACTATCTAACCAAACACTATAAAATATTTTCGGGAAAAGTTTTTCACTCACCAATCAAACAAATAAAACTAAGTGATAAAGCTAATCATTTTTCAGAAAAATATTTTCCATATAAAACATTTTCCTTCGTCCCAAATACATCCTATGTGCGAACATCTTTGAAAAAACGACATGTTGAACCCATCCAGACCAGGCGGTTTATCCCAATTGAGTTGCTTTACCGCATCAACAATTTCCTCGATACGGAAACGTCTTTGTAGCCAGTAGAATTCGTCTTCAGTAAACATATACCATCTTGCCATGTTGGCCTTCAGGATTATGTTTCAGTGAAGAGATTTCATAAAAAATGTTTTCTTTAATCAGCTTGCTATCTTCCAAAGGTATTCCATCAGAATTTATCTTATTGATGATACAATTGAATATATTATGAGCGTTATTGTTAGTTTGAGTGCCCGTATGATTCACTAAAGAAATTGGTTCTTTACCGTGTTTTTTAAATACTATTAGAAATCCGTCAAAAGCCGATAGAAAACCGATCAAAGTTGGTTGGTTATGGCCAATTATCGACCAAAACGCGATCATTTACGTGTGGAGGGTATTTTAACGCCCGGTTAAGAATATCAACCAAAGTTTGTCGAAATTACCGACCAATGTTGGTCGGTCAATTAAATTAAAAAAAAAAATATTGCAAAAAAAAAAAAAAAAATACCGACCAGAGTTGGTCAGTATTTTAATTATGTATTCAAAAGATTCATTATTTGGGAATCGAATCGGGGTGTGTACTATGGCAGGATACTATTCTACCACTAGACCATTGGTGCATTATATTTTAAGCTTGTATTTTTTATTTATTTATACTCTTTAATTATATTTTAGCACGAAAATAACCTACCAAATTAAAGTTGGTCGGTTTTGTTAAAAAAATAAATTACCGACCAAAGTTTGTCGATTTTTTAAAATGTCCGGCCTAAGAAAATCGACCAAAGTTGGTCGGCTTTTCTAATATTAATATTTTTTTTATAATTAAAAAACCGACCAAAGTTGGTCGGTTTCTTGAAAAATTAATTTCGCTGGAGTCAAAAATAGCTTCCCGCATTTTTGCGCTAAAGAAAACCTACCAAAGTTGGTCCGTTTCGAAAAATATTAAAAAATAAAATATTTTGAAAAACCGACCAACTTTGGTCGGTTTTTGCCTAATTTCTAGTAGTGAAACTTGAAGCAAAGTAAACAATAAAGTAAACGCAATAGTTTTTACGTGGAAAATCACCCGCTCAAAAGGTGCAAAAACTACGACCTACTACGTCAAATTTTCAACTTCAACTCTACTAGAACAATGAGCCAAAAATATATTAATTACAAGACTGTAATTCAATACTCTCCAGTACTCCTGCTACGACTCTTTCATTTACATGTTACTCTAACTTGTAAAGCAAACACTCACTCCAACTCAGTAATTGTTTATGACACTTTATTACAACTCGATTTCCTAAAATGCATTTGCTAGACTGACTCAAGAAGAATACAATGCAAGTACTCGTCTAGAGTGAACAAGATATGGCCATTTAGTTGATGTGTAAAAGGATAAAATCAGAAGTCCAAAGTAGATAGTATTTAAACGCATAAACTTGAGATCTTCTAGGAGTCCTATACATAGTCAAATTCTCCTTTGATTGGACTGCTACTGTTCCAAGGATTTCGCAAGCTTTGGGGCTCTTGTTTCTAGCTGAATTATCCGTATCTTCTTGAGCAAAACCCTTATCTCATGTAGCAGCTTTCTTCCACCAACCTCGATCCTGGATAACTTTGAGATAAAGTTACTGTCTTGTACATGCGTACAATCATCACTTGAGGAGTTAGTTCTTAGAACAATTAAGCAGCTATGTTGAGGACCTGGTTCATTGAATACATACTTTGTTAATCATCAAAACCTCAATACTAAATAAATTTTCCCTTTTTGATGGATGAAAAACTTTGTACTTAGTTGAACTAGTTAATCACAACAAAGAACCAGATAATCACAACAAGTACTATTGATAGATATGTATGTTCACAACCTACAACCTCCAAACCTTATCTCCCCCTTTTGGCATCATAAAAAAAACAAAAAGATGTGAGACAGATGAAGCACTAACAATGTAAGATCTAAGGCCCAACATTCTACAACACAAGCTTAAGAATTATCAAGTCAAACATATGCTGAAGATCCAATACTGTACAAAGCAGTAAAACAGTACAAGATGAGACACTAAGTAGTGCCAAAATAAGCCCAGGGCCTTGTCTTAAATAATTAGAATGAAATAAACCAAGCATACTTCAATCTACTCAGACTAAGACAAAAGATGAATAAAAGAATAAAGCATCACATGGAATAGCAAAGGAAACTAAGGACACTGGGAAGGAATAAGTTCATGGGTGAGAGGCAGAGGAGGTCAATGCTTTTACAAGAGTGGAAATCTGTTGGGCATGAGCTTCCCTATCTCTTCTGAGCTCTTCCCTAAGTTTCCTTGTTTCTTTTCTTAGCTCATCATTGTCTTCACGAAGCTTTGCATTCTCTTTAACAACCAACTCCAACCTCTTACAGAGCTTTGCAGCCCTATTGCTCCCAAGTAGAATAACATATCGTGTGTGTCTTCTAGCTTTGATCTCCTCATAGACACACTTTTCAAGGTTAACTACATCCAAAACATCATTGTGGTTTCCATACTTAAGCTCAGGAAATGCAATGTTGAGCTTGTCAAACAACTCAGTCAACATGAAACTATAATGCATAGCATGCTTAGGCTTGGAAGTGTCTGCAGCTCTTGCCATATGCTAAATCAAGAACCTAGGAGATTGATGGGTCTACCAGTGTCAAGTAGTTGCATTACAGCCATGTCTAGCAGGGTATCTCCATGCCTTCTCTCAAACCTCTAAAGAATGCGAGAATTGACAAAATGGAACAACTTGTGGATGGGAGTCGTATCAGTCTTGTACACCTTTTGGATGGCATCCAGTTCAAACTTTTGAGAAAACTTTCTCGTAACCACAATGCCAGTGTCAACATCATTGTTGATGGCTGGACACTTTTTTTTTCAAGTAATTGTCAAATCCCAATAAAGAGATATTCAGAAGCATCCCCAGTTTCTTAGCATCAGACTCCTTTTCAAACCCCCTACATTACCTTTGACTATTTCCCATCAAATTTGAAATTGCATAGAACTCCACCACATTAGGAACACATACAAGAGGAAAAGATTAAACAAACATATGCTTCCACCCTTGTAGCTAAAGTTTTTTCACTAGTTCAGCCAACCATTTCTCATCAGTGTTTGCTAGAGTCTTCCCATTGAGAACTTTTCTGTTCCTGAATGCTGTGAGTCGATCAACTATAGTTGGCACATTTTTTCTTGTCTTTCCCTTACTGTCCCTTGCAAAAGGGGTAGCAGTTTTTGTAACTTTGGCAACTTTTCTCTTTGGTGTAGAGGACTTAGCTGGCAAAGTAGACTCAGACTCATCTTCTCCATCTAGCTCCACCACAGATTCCATAATTAAGAACTTATTCCCTGGCTTCTTGGCGCTTCTAGAATCCTTAATGACTTGTTCATCAACAACCGTTCTTTTACTCCTTGTAAGAGCAGTCCAGGCAGGAGGGGCCACTCCTTTCCTTATTGGGACTACTGACTATATTACTTTTACAGGAGTAGTCCTAGATTTCTTCCCTACCTCAGACAATGGCAAGTCATCTTCATCATTGCTAACCTCTTCATATCCAGTGAAAGGAGGTAATAGAGACACAGGTGCTTGAGCCCTTTTCTCTTGGAGAAATATATAAATCACCCATTTAAGTTGTCTCTAATGATTAATTAAATACCTCAACAAAAGCCATTATCAGCTAGACGCTTCATTCATTCATAAAAGTGTATCTCTTAAACACCCGAGTCTAACAAACCTCACGAGTGAGTTACAATTACGGATGACGTGTCAAACCGACTAATCATTAAATGATACGTGGATATATATATATATATACACACACACACACACACACTAGTCACTCTCTTTTGAAAAAAAACATTAAAATTTTTATTAAAACTAACCATCCCCCCTTCCCCCCTCGAAAAATGGAAGACTTTCATGACCTCTCTGTTTCTCCCCCCTATCCGACACTTTAATTTCTTCTTTGTGATGGTGAATAATCTGGATAAGAACAAATATTCCATCATAAATTATCTTCTTTTGCAATTCTTTGACTTGAACCATTCTTGATTTTGGATCTTGTGATTTCCTCAAAATCTTGTCTTTCTTTGAAGAGGGTAGAGAAAACGTAAACCTCCGATAAATATATTGAAGAGTTGTATCAGCAAGTAGTTTCTCTTCAACCAACTGATATATGTTAAATTGTATACCGAAGTGAAGGGTATGGTGGAAAGGAAAAAAAAATAGAAGGAAATTAAGCCCAAAAATATTGTGGCAAAGGTGATTTAGATTAGAGGAGGGTGTCGAATTGTGGAGTAGAAGATTAGAGAAGGAGTTGTGAAAATTAGGTGGGGTGCATATTATTTTAGAAAAATAAAAGAAAAAACTTAATTTTAGGTAGAAAACCTTAGAGAGTGCATTTCATGCGATGATGGCTGACATGGTCGGGTGTTTAGTTAATCAACTTTTGTGAATGAATGAAGTGTCTAGCTAAAAATGGCCTTAGTTGATGTGCTCAGTTGATCGTTAGAGACAATTTAAAGGGGCCGTTTATGTATTTTGCCTTTTCTTCACTAGTTTCTTCTGAATGGGCTATAACAATGGTCCTAATGGTCATGGAGTCTTCATATTCCTCACTCAAATTCTCATTCTCTTCCTCACTCTTTTTATTTACTCCTTTACTCTCACTTACCTTTTCTTGATCCTTACCCTCACTCTCAGAATTGTCCTCTTCTTTACTATGCTTTTATTCTTTTATAGAATTATTTACTTGTCCACCTATCTTATCATCCTTCTGATCTCCAAATTCTCCATCAATCTCACTTTTTTTTATTCATTAAATATGTCTTGAGAATTATGCTCCTCATGACTGTCCACAACGTTTTCTTCTTTTTCACCCCCATCCTCATCCTTATCCTCCGTCCAACTAAAAGAAAGACCATCAGATGTATTCTTTTACACTGCTTCTTTACTTCTTTCCCTCTCAACCATAGGCCCCACAGTAGTAGTATCTACCTCTTTCCCCATATAACCAACACCCTTTTCGATAGTAAATTCCTCCACTTGTAGTTTCTCACTTGTGGGTAGGAGAGTGTCTAAGGGTGAAACATCTATAACAGATACCAAAATATCTAATTTCTCAGGTTTATTTTGTACCTGATTAGCAATGAATGGCACCGATTTCCCCTGAACCACTAATTCCTTGACCACTGTGTCTACCTTAGTAGTAGCATCATGCACTTTCTTGACAGATTTTCTTGGAGTAGCCTTGACCTTGGTTGACTTAGATGTATTTTTTGCAGTAGTCTCGGGTGCATGGGTGGTTGTTTTTGGAAGTGGAGAAGGAATAAAGGTGGCGATGGTAAGAGAAGTAGGGATATGGGATGATAATGTAGGTACAACGGAGGATATCGAAGGAGAAGGAGCAGGTGTTGGAGTGGGTTCACTTGATGGTTTGACACTTTTGTTTGATTTGGGCTTCATGTTTTGGATTTTGCTTCAGCCTTGGATGATAGTTTGGCTTTAAAAGGGGTCTGAATGGATTCATTGTGATCATATAAGAGACTCAATAAAGAGAATGGGAGAATTGGTTCTTGATATTTACTCTCCATTCTTGCTTAGGGTTTGAGAGAAATAGTGAGGTTCGAGAAGCTGATAATAAAAGCCTTTTAAATACGTTACTCCTGATTTAACTGGAAAAGATAATGGGAGTGAATTTGAGTTCTAACATGATTCTTATAATGGTTACTTTGACTGGTAGGATTTCAAGAGTAATTGAACTCTAGTTCCACTAGGATTCCCCCTTACTCGTTGACTAGAAAATGACTGGAAATGCCAACGAAATTAGAAGTTTGATCATAGCAATAATTTTAGGATAGTAAGTCCTAATGAATTAAGACACTATGACATGTACTTGATTCGAAGAACCAACTCCTTAGTAGCTCCTTACTTGTTTCTACAATAAATCTTTAGCACTTCACTTTGGTATCATACAACACAATTGTTAGCCAGAGTTTTCAAGCAAGTGTGTGTGCTTAATATAAGCACGAAGCTGAATCAAACACATTGTACTTAATTATCTATATCTAGTTATACCTTTTCTAGCCAATCACATGGGTTCAAGTTAGTTGGAAGAATTGATTAGACCTAGTTCTAATATGGTCCTTTCAAAGTGATCCCTACTCAAAGCTTTAGTAAAAATGTTAGTAATTTGATCTTCACTTTTACAAAGCTTAATTGAAAATTTTCCCTTTTCAACATTATCGCTGAGAAAGTGATGTCTGATGTCAATGCACTTGGTTCTCTTGTGCTGACATGGAGTTTTAACAATGTTTATGGCACTGGTATTATCACAAAAAATGGGAACACAATCAACAAATATACCATAGTCCCTTAGCTGTTGTCTTATCCATAGCACCTGAGCACAGTAGGATATTGCTGCTACATATTTAGTCTCAGTTGTAGATTAGGCCACTGAGTTTTGCATCTTGGTTCCCCATGACACCAGACAAGAACCTAGAAAATGAGCTGTTCCTGAACTTCTTTTCACGCCAATATGAAAACCTGCATAGTTAGCATAAGCATAACCAACTAGATCAAAGGGCGGAATACATCTGGAGACACTTAAAGTTGGTACCATTTTTCATTTAGACACCTAAATTGAAGGTTGTTCCTATGGAGAACTTATACTAAACTAAACTTGTTCTAGTTAGGCACTTTTTTGATAATTAATCAAACTTACAAAGTGAGTGAAATGCACTCGCGGTTGATGTGGCGAATGACAAATTAAAAAAAAAGGATATATATCATTTTGAGTTTAAAAAAACTATTTTAAAATCTATTTAGTAAATAAAATAAAATAACATTCTCAAAAAGAAAAAACTTAATTTAAACCCAATTAGAAAATGACACATTATTAACAAAAGAAAAGACAAAAGAAAGACACATTAGTTTTCTTGAAATCACTATTCTTGGTATTCTGCACTATCTTCATGTCTATTCTTGTTCCAACTATGATTTTAATCCAAAATTTCAAGAGAAACTCCTCCAAATTTGTTATAACTTCAATTAAAGATTCCCTGCCAAGACTTGAAGACAACCCCTATATTAATTTCTCAAATTTTTATCAAATCAAGTAATCCATTTTAAACCTTCAAGTATTATTAATACCCCATTAATGGTGTTTCGATTTGAAATGAAGAACTCGGACTCATTTCAGTTTTAATCGATAGGGGGCCTGCTCTTGGAGAAGGGTGATGGCTGGAGATGGGTGGGGTAAAGAAGAAGGGTTCGACGATAGGGGTTAGAGAGGAGGGTGGCGGAGGATTTGGTGGTGAGGAGGGGGGAGCTTGGCGGCGGCTGGTTGTTTGCTGAAGGGGGTGGCAGATGCTTTTTTGTGTGAAGAAGAAGGGTTGTTGGTTCAAACTTTCGAGCTAAATTAATGGTGGAGTCATAAAAATGGTGAACGTGGAAGAGGCAATGGTGGTGGACATAAAGAAAAAGGAAATAAAAAGACAAAAAAGAAAAGAAGAAAAAATCTGTTTTTGGTCTCTTCACGCATCCATATTGGGTGAAAGTCACTCTATTTCACAACTCCGTAAGAAGTGCCTAATTGGAATAAAGTTTATGTAATGTACGTGTTCATTAGGAACATCCCTAAGTTCAGGTGTCTAAATGAAAAATCGTGCCAACTTTAAGTGTCTCTATATGTATACCATAGGTAGAGGTAAGAGGTCCCCTTGAGATATCTTAGTATTCTTTTGACAGCCTTCAGGTGAGATTCCTTAGGATTTGCCTGAATCTTGCACACAATCGCACACTGAATACAACAAGCCTACTTGTTGTGAGGTACAATAGCAACCCAATCATTCCTCTGTATAGTTTTTGTTCAATACTTTTCCCTTCTTTACCAAGTTCCAGTTTTGTTGCAGTTGCAATGAGAGTGTCAATGGACTTAGAGGAGTTCACACCCATCATGCTCATTTCAAGCTCATTTCTCATCATCTCACCAAATTCCTTGCACATTGCTTCATTGGTAGCCCAAAAATTAATGTCATCCACATACACTTACACAATTAACATATTCTCCCCTCTGCTCCTTAGAAATAGAATATTGTCCCCCTTTCCTCTTACAAAGTTGTTAGCTAAGAGGAACCTTGAGAGTCTTTCATACCAAGCTCTTGGACCCCGTTTCAGTTTATAAAGAGCTTTATCCAACTTGAATACATAGTTAGGAAATTCTTCACTTTCAAATCTAGGAGTTTGTTTGACAAACACTTCCTTCTCCAGATAACCATTTAAAAAGGCACTATTTACATCCATTTGATATAAGCTAAACTACATGTGGGCACCAAAAAGTATCAACATTCTTATATCTTCCATTCTAGATACAGGTGTAAACATCTCATCATAGTCTATGCCCTCCTCTTGATTGTATCCCTTAACCACCAGTCAGGCCTTGTTCCTTGTGATATTTCCTTGTTCTTCCAGCTTGTTTCTGAACACCCATCTGGTACCTATGACAGTTCTCTTCTTGGATATTTGTACCAAGTGCCATACATTGTGTATCTCAAACTGATTTATCTCCTCTTGCATGGCCATAATCCAGTCTGTATCCTTTTGGGCTTCTTTGATGTGTCTTAGGTTCAACCCGTGAGAGAAGTGTTGTGAGTGCACATAGATTTCTTAAAGAATGCCTGGTTTTCACTTTTGTATTTGGATTGGAGATGATATTCTCAAAAGGATGTGAACTTTTATGCTTCTATGGTCTGATCTGTATACCCAGAGAAGATTCACCCAAGGAGTGACCCAAAGGAAAAGGGTCAGTTGGTGTGGCTTCATCAGTCTGGTTAGTAGTCAGAGTAGTTCTTTCTTCTTCTTATTCCTCATGATCACTGTTTACTTCCTTGAGGTCTTCAGATCCATCTTCATACCGAGGTTCAGATTCCTTTGTAACTCGATCACCAGTGAGTCCTATGTCATTATCTTCATCCTACGGACCTTTCTCAACCAAATTGTTAGATTCATCAAAGATAACATGTATATTTTCTTCTACACACATAGTTCTTTTATTAAAAACTTTATAGGCCTTACTATGTAGAGAGTAACCCGAGAAAATTCTCTCATCACTTTTGTCATCAAACTTACCTAGACCTTCTTTTCCATTATTATGCACAACAAAATTTGCACCCAAAGGCTCTCAGGTGAGTGATGTTGGATTTTCTTCCCCGGAGTAACTCATAGGGAGTTTTCTCAAGAATGGGTCTGATCATGCATCTGTTTAGCAGGTAACAGGCTTTATTGACTACCTCAGCCCAGAAACTATTAGCCAGTCCACTAGCAATCAACATGGTCCTCCCCATGTCTTCTAAGAATATATTATTTCTTTCTACATCCCCATTTTGTTGTGGAGTTTTAGGTGCAGATAAATTATAATCAATACCATGTGAGCTATAAAACTCAAGGAATTTGGAATTCAAACTCAGTTCCATGGTCAGCTCTTATACTTTATACATTGCACCCCAGTTTGTATTGAATCATTATAACGAATACACAAAAAACATCAATGTTTTCATCTTTAGATCCCCAAAACAGAGTCCATGTATACCTGTAGAAGTCATCAACAATCACAGAAATATACCTCTTACCTCCTTTTCTCCTTACTCTCATTGGTCCACATAGGTCCATGTGAAGGAGTTCCATAGGTTTAGAGGTATTTAGAACCTTTTTAGTTTTAAAGGATGACTTTACATATTTCCCTCTAACATAAGCATCACACACCTTGTCAAAGGAGAACTCAAATTTTGGTAGATTAACGACCAAGTCCTTTTCTGCCAACTTGTTGAGTTAGAAGAGACTGGCATGTCCCACAGTGATCACCTTCCACTACACCCAAGCATGTGTGCTCACTTTGGGGAAGTGACATAATTGATATCTTGTAGACGTTGTTAAGTATCCTACCCTTTAACACAATTTCATCAGTATCAAGCTTAGTGACAGTGCAAATTTTGGAATTTAATTTTTCCTCATTCCCTTTGTCTCACATTTGAGAGATGCTAAGAAGATCATGTTTAAGGCCTACTATATAATATGGATCGTCTATAGCATGAGAGAGTGACTTACTAATTTTGCCAATATATGTTATCTGGCCCTTTTTCTTATTCCCAAATGACACACTCCCTCCTTGGAAGACTGTCAGTGAGAGGAAGTTTTCCTTTTCTCCAGTGTATTGAGCATCCACTATTTAGATACCGGTCTTGATTGTTCTCTCTCACTTTAGCCTGCACCAAAATTCACAAGTTAGTTTTGGGAACCCAGACAAGCTTGGGTTATTTTTTGTTGGAAGAGTATGACTCAGATATCTTCTTGCCCAGAAGGGGAGAGGATTAGAAGATATTTTTTATTGACTTTAATCCCCTTAATATGGACAGGAGGCTTGACTTTTAGCTCCTCTTCCTTCTTCACACTTTTAGCAATACCAAAGGTGCTTCTAAACTGAGCATGAATTAAGGCAGGACAAGTGTCTCTAAAGTGTCGCACATTACCATAATGAGTTCACATGTTATTATAAAAAATTCTTACGTGCTTTTGGTCAAACTTAGGGGCAGGTTTGTGTAGTCAATTCCGTATTTGTTAGAGCTACAATTTTCATTCACCCAATTCAAAGTATCAGACGATGTATGCCATTTTCTTAATCTGGGGAGTTCGTAATAAGCCTTTTCTAAATTTTGCTGCAGGATTTTATTCCTACATTCAGCATCTCAAAGATTATCTTTAGCCGCTTTTAATTCCTTTTCAAGCTAATCCCGCACGTCACTCATTTTTCCCTTACCATGTATATCAGGAGACTTATCATTCGCAGAAGTAAGCTCAAGAACCCGGTTCTTAATGTCTTTGACCTGTTCCTCTAGATTAGCTCTATCAAATTCAAGCTCTTTGAGATCAAGTTTGACACATGAAAGATTGTTTATTAGCTGATCATTTTCACTACTCATTTTAGATATAACATGAATGTTTTCTTTTAAGTTAGAGATACATACCTGGTTTGTTTCATCTTCAGTTTCTGAATCACTTATGGCCATCATTCCTATCACTTCTTCCTCTGTTTGGGATTCTTCAATATCCATCAACGTTACTTTGATGTTTTCATCTCCAAAGTCAGTTTCCAAGGTCCTCCATATATCTTAAGCAGAGATGCAAGAGGACACTCTGAAGAGAGTGTTTCTGGAAATCTTGTGTAGAGCATTTCCTTTGCTTTAGCTTTTTTCTAAACTAGTTGACGATCTTCCTCATCGTATTCTTCTTCTATCTTGTTCCACTTGTTACCTTCACTATCCATTTTGATTGGTAAAATTGGTCCAAAATTGACAATTACCAATGGGTCAAAGTCAGTGGCCTGAAGAAATGTTTCCATGCTTAGTTTCCATTCATCATAGTGGTGTTCATCAAATAAAGGAGGTCTTTCAATGTGCATTCCATGCTGTACTAGGGGAGCTCTATCTCCACAACCTGGTGTTCATCAATTACAGCATTGAGACTTATAGCCTCATCCACTTTTTCTTCCTCTTTATCACCTCTACTATCCTTATATGATACCAAGAAGGCCTACTTCATTGCTTTACTGAATCCTTTACCAAGGATTTTTCCTTTGTTGGAACGCTTTTATTTGATCTCCTCCCGTTACTCCTTTTCAAGTCATTCCTTCCTCTACTCAATTTTCCACATTGGGCAGTCCTTGACCATGTGATATAATTTGCTACACTTGTAGAACCCATCATAATTAGCTTTGTTGATCTGCGTAGGCTTAGTGATGGTCTCTCTCTTGGATGCACTTTTGGAGTTCTTCATGAACCTCTTGAACTTGGCAAAACATTTCTAGATCAGGGTCATCATTATCAGATTCATCTTCCTCATACGCTTTAAGAACTAAGGCCTTATCCCTCATTGGTTTTTCCTTGCGCAATTATATTTTTCTTATTTTATGAGTCTTTAAGTTTCCAATCAACACATCAAGTGAGATTTTGTAGCTATTTGGCTTTCTGGATTGCTGTTACTTTTGATTTACATGAAGCTGGAAGGATCCTTAGAACTTTGCTGACCATCTGTTCTGAGGTAAACATCTTTCCAAGTGATTTCAGTTCATTAGTTATTGTAGTAAACCTAGTCATCATAACATGGACGGGCTCAAACTCCTTCATGGAGAAGAGCTCATAGTTTCTCATAAGTATCTATATCCTTGATCTCTTCACTTGGTTTGTTCCTTCACGATCAGTTTGGAGTGCATCCCATATCTACTTTGGATTAGAGCACACAGAAATTCTATTGTGCTCATCAGGACCAAGTCCACAAATAAGGATTTTCTTAGCCTTTGCATTCTTCTCCATCATTATGAAATCTGCTGCCACAAATTCAGAAGGGTCCTTAGGAACTGTTTCATTTTGTGCATTTTATTTAGTGGGAGTTAATAGACCTTGATTCACTATGGTCCATATTTCATTGTCTTTAGCTGTTAGGAAGTCTTATATTCTTGCTTTCCACCATCTGTAATATTTTTCAATGAACATGGGTGGTCTAGTAGTTGATTATCCTTCATTAATTCTGGGTTGAGCACTCATCTTGATTCCAAGTTCTCTCTAGGTGTTAACAATGTTTGTGAGAGAACCTGCTCTTATACCAATTATTAGTTTGAGTACCCGTATGATTCACTTAAGAACTTGGTTGTTTACCATGATCCTTAAACTTGAAATAAAGTAAACATAACATTTTTACGTGGAAAATCATCCGTCTCAAAAGATGCAAAAAACCATGGCCTACTACGTAGGATTTTCAACTTCAACTCCACTAGAACAATATGTAATGAATGTATCAATTTGTAACGACCCGGCGGTCATTTTGAGAATTTAAGATCCATTCAGTGGTGTAGGGTCTGGAACAACTTCATAATGTGAGTATCGACTTGCGTGCATGGTTGAATTCAGTTAGCGGATGATTTAGAGTCAAATTGATAGACGGAATCAAGTTTTGGGAGTTTAAGTTGTGAGAATTTGACCGGAATTGGACTTTTGAGTAAACGGCCCCAGAATGAATTTTTGATGATTTCAACAGCTTCGTATGGTTATTTTGGACTTAGGCATGCATTAGGATTGTGTTTGGAGGTCCGTAGCGAATTTAGGCTTGAAATGCCGAAAATTGAATATTTGAAGTTTCCGGTTCGATAGTGAGATTTTGATCCGAGGGTCGGAATAAAATTCCAGAAGTTGGAGTAGCTCCGTAGTGTTGAATTTGACGTGTGTGCAAATTTCAGGCCATTCCGACGAGGTTTGATAGACATTTTGATCGAAAGCGTAAATTGAGAGTTTTTGAAGTTCTTACGCTTGAATCCGATGTTAATTTGGCGTTTTGATGTTATTTTGAGCGTTACGAAGGTTAGAACAAGTTTGAATGATGTTATGGGATATGTTGGCATGTTTGGTTGAGGTCCCAAGGGCCTCGGGTGTGTTCCAGGTGGGCTACGAGTCTTTTCCCTCCTATTTTGAACTACTGATATCTGTCAGCTGGTTTCCTTCTTTGCGTTCGTGTCTGCTCCTCCACGTTCGCGAAGAGTAGTCTTGGAGGAGGGATTTATTGGTCTTCGCGTTCGCGGTTAACCACTCATGTTCGCGAAGTTTTTCCTTTCTCCTTTTTCGCGTTCGCATCCAATCCCTTGCGCTCGCATAGCAGAATTAGGGACTGGGGGGCTGGTGGCTATTTCTTCTTCGCGTTAGCGTCACAGCCTCCGCGATCGTGTAAGCCTCTGTTCTTTCCTCTCTGCGTTCGCATCTGATATCTCGCATTCGTGAAGGCTTTTCTTGGCAGCTTCAGTTTCCCTTCTTCGCGAACGTGATTGTCCTTCCGAATTCGTGATGCACAAAATCTGGGGGGACATAATATAATTTCCAAATCGAGGGTTTCACAATTTTTAACACATTTTGACTTGCGAAGCTCGGTTTTGAGTGATTATTTGAGGGGTTTTCATACAAATCAATTGGATAAGCGTTCTTCACTGAGACTTAAATATATTACATGAATTAGTCTTATTTTTATCATTTAAATTGTGTTTTTAGTTACGGAAAATGCTGGTTTTTTAAGAAAGTTTTTAAAACGAAATTTCATGATTTGAAGGAAGAAATGGTATCAGAATTTGATGACTTTTGTATAGTTGAACTCATATTGGAATGGGTATTCGGATTTTGTAAAATTTGCCAGGTTCCGAGGTGCTGGCCCGGGGGTCGACTTTTAGACCAATTTTTAGATTTTGCTAAAGATTGAAACTTCATTATCCGGAATAGTTTCTTATGTCTTTTATTTGTGATTTGAAGTTAACTTGGTTAGATTTGAGCCGTACGGAGGTCCTTTCACCTGAGAAGTTCATTTTTGAGTATTGGTTTGTCGTCTTTGAGGTAAGTACCTTTCCTAACCTTGTGTGGGGGACTTCCCTTTAGAATTTGAGTCTTCCATGCTAATTGTAGTCCGTGCATGCGAGGTGATGAGTGTGTGCTCGGACTTATTTGTGGGAAAAATTTGCCTTTAGGGTTCTAAGGTTCTTATGTTCCTCATATGGGAAGTATTCTGTTATGATTGAGTTATCTAATTGCATAATTTACCCCTATATGCTCCATACGATGTTGTTAGCTTTCCTCTAACTCTTACATGTTATTTGGCCTTAATTGCCTTAATTGAAATAGCTGTTCTTTATTGTTTTGTTAAGGTTATTGTGCTTCATAGTTTCTCTGTGATTCTCTTGTTGCTATGTAATCATCCTCTTGATGGTGGAACTTCCTTATGATTGGATTATTGGATTGTTGCTGATTCCCTTGTTAGGATGTACTATTTATATTGTTGATTTCCCTTGCCGGGATGTGTTGTTTATATAGTTGAATCCCTTACCGTGATGTATTGTTTATATTATTGATTTTCCCTTGCCGGGATGTGTTTTTTATATTGTTGATTCCCTTACCGGGATGTATTGTTTATATTGTTGATTTTCCATTACCGGGATGTTATTTGTTCATATTGTTGATTCCTTTGCCGGGATGTTATTGTTCATATTGTTGGCTCGGGACACCAAGAGATCCTCAACACATATATTGAGGATACCAAGAGATCCCATCACATATATCGAGGATACCAAGAGATCCCTAGAATGTATATTGAGGATACCAAGAGATCCTCGGGACACCAAGAGATCCCTTAGCTCATATACTGAGGATACTGAGAGATCCCCCAAGTATTTACGTTTGGGACTACGGGACGGAATCTCGGGAGATCCCCTGTTGATATTTTGTGAGTGTAAAAGCACGAAGGGCGATGCCGTGCATTTTTTGTTTGCTGTGTGTAATCGTTGTTATCGATTCAAGTATTTTAACGGGTTAGATTCCCTTGCTGCTGTGATTCTTTGTGTTGTAACCCATAGTGTTGTCAATACCACGCCGTATATATATTTATATATATTTTAATACTTCAACCTCAATAATTTCTACAGTTTTGACTCAATTAATTTCTCAGCTAAATTTTTCTTAAATCGTCTTAGGTTGTATTCTACTTAAAAGGAATTTCTACTAAGATGTAAATTATTAAATCCCATGGCAAAGGTAATAATTCATTCGATGTTGTATTCTAATTAAAAATGGTACTCTCTTTATTCAAATGACTTCTAAAAAAATAACTTCATCTTTTCTCGCTGGATTTCCTAATTAGTTTAGAATTTGTAATTTACTTATATTAGGTAAATGAGACTTCTTGAACATCTTGAGTGCATTTGTACGGACATTATGTATTGTATATCATGTGGATTTCTCTTGTTACGAGTGATATGGAAAAATTTGGGAGCACAAGGTGCCATGTGTGTTGAAGGTTCGGAAGTTGAGTTTACGATATGAGAAATCGAGGATTTGAGATGGTCGTGTATTAGGCATGATGTGAGTGATTGAGTTGGCATTGACTTCTTTATTTGGATACATTCTTACTTGTCTCTGTTCCTATTATGTTAGTGTAGATTTACTTGGTGTCGTTCGTTACTACTCGTGTTCTCCATTTATTGTTCCTACTATTTGTAATTTGATTTCTCTCCGCTGTTAATATTACCTCGTTATCTGTATCTCAATATTTTATTATCATATCCTATTCATTTCATTTGACCAGTAGGTTTCTTGACTGTTCCTCATCACTACCCCACCGAGGTTAGTCTTGCTACTTACTGGGCACCTTTATGGTATGCTCATACTACACTTTTGCACATTTTGTTTTGTGCAGATCTAGGTATTGTTCTCTAGTAGCTGTACGGATTCTTGCCGAGGAGACTCAAGGTAGCCCTACTACTGCATTCGCAGGCTTCGGAGTCACCTTCCTATTTTATATGCTCACTGTTGTACTTATTTCCCTACGATTGTGTTAGAAATGGTAGCGAAACTCTGTAGAGCTTATGACTTGTACCACCGGGTTTTGGGAAGATGATCATTGAATAAAGGATTTATTTCAGAAGAATTTTAGATGCTATTATTTATTGTTGTTTTTCCGCAAATTGTTAGGCTTACCTAGTCCTTCAGACTAGGTGCCATCACGAAACCCAACGGAGGGGAAAATGGGTCGTGACACAATTACAAAATTGTAATTCAATACTCTCCATTACTCCTATTACGACTATTTGATTTACAGGTTACTCAAACTTGTAAAGCAAACACTCATTCCAACTCAGTAATTGTTTGTAACTCTTGATTACAACTCGATTTCTTAAAACATATTTGCTAGACTTACTCAACAAGAATATAATGCAAGTACTCGACTAGAGTGAACAACATATGACTCTTTAGTTGATATGTAAATGGATAAAACAAAAGTCCAAAGTAGATATCATTAAAACGCATAAACTTGAGATCTTCTAGGAGTCCTATATATAGTCAGATTCTCCTTTTATAGGACTCCTACTAATCCAAGGACTCCATAAGCTTTGGGACTCTTGTCTATGACTGAATTATCTGTATCTTCTTGAGCAATAACCCTTATCTCATGTAGCAATCTTCTTCCATCAAAATCGGACTTGGATAACTTTGAGATAAAGTTATTATCTTGTACAGACGTACAATAATCACCTGAGAAGCGGGTCCTTTGTCCCGATGAACTGGTTCTTAAAACAATTAAGCAGCTACGTGATGAGTGCAATACACAACACAAAATTATTGCTTCCTAGTCAAAGATAGTATAATTTACTTAGCGTCTCCATAGGGATTGGATTTAAATAGTATTCAAATAATCTTCAGTTGATTACTATCTAGGAAAATTAATATTTTATTTTATGACTATTACTACAATCAACTAATAAAAATTAAGCAATTAACAATTGATCACAAAAGATAGAAGATGAGCAAGAAAGAAATATTAATGAGAGAAATAAGGGTAATTGACTAGATAGGTGCAAGATAATTTATTTGGGATCCAATTCTTGAGTTAGTTCACTCTATAAAACTGTTAATTATCATGAATTCAACATATAATCAGATTATGCTTGAAGTTGTTAATATCAATAACTAATCCAATTGAATCGCGGTAAACAATTACAATAATAAATGATGGCTATGACCTAAAGGGTAACTTCTCACGAATATTTTCCTATTTTCTAGTTCGATTTATAATTCAAGAGGCTCTTTCGATCACCTACTTGAATGACGAGTTTAAACTAGAGCATAAGATGTAAAGAAATATAATATCCATCTTCTCTTTTGATTAATCAAAATAAAAATAACTCCACAATACAAATTAAAATTCCATCAATAAATTTTAACAATTATCAAGAATCAAATCCCTAATCAAATTATCAAAAGCCGCATATGTCAACACCCTAATTAAATTTACCCGATAGCAATGGAAAAAGTCATCTCAATAAGGTTTAGAAATAAAGAAAAAATCAATGCTAATGATTTGATACAAACTCCGTTATTGCAGCGATTGTTGGTTGAAATCTTGATGAATTCTTGTGCCTTCTTGCCTTGGTTGCTTTTCCAATCTTTATTAGGTCAAAAGTCCATTGCAAATCATATTATTGGTATATTTATACTCTATAGGAATGAGCTCAGATGAAACTACCCTTTCTTATCCGAAACAGGAAATAACTATGACAAATTTTTACACCCGTGTTGTAAGGATAATGAGAGAGCTTGCAAAATTCCTATCATATCCAGTTTACACTGTTGTGCCGCGCCTCGCGCTGCCCCATGTGGCGTGGATGTGCTTTTTCTCTAATTAAATTCTTTCATCCACTTTTTGACATCCGGAGTTGGTCTTCAACCCCTCAACGTGATTCCGACTTAATTTCTTGGGCTTTTGCTCAGACTTCAAAGCACCAACTTGTTCCATTTAGATCCAAATTACCTTAATAGCTCAGAATCATTTCTGTCAAGGAATAAAACACGTAATAAGTGTAATTCACTATCATTTAAACTCAAACACATGTAAAATTTAGTAATTAGAGTGCAATGCTACGACTAAAACACGAGTTTCTCGCCTACCATCGACACCCCACACTTAGACCGTTGCTCGTCCTCGAGCAATCAAATTACACTTCACATACGAATGACCTTTTCATCAAATAACTTCACTAACAAATCATACCAAAAATATTCAAATTAGACTAAGCACTGTGTCATAACATCCTAGCCTCAAGACTCAACTCAAAAGCACCACACATTTTTCACAACCTGCTAACTTACTCTAACACATAGGTCAAAGACTTTACCTTACCTTCAAAAGTCATGTGTCCTCACACAAACAATAGAGAGTAGTTCCACACACAATAAATTTCAAGAACAAAAAGGAACTCAAAATAGAAGAAATTCACTCATTCTCAGAAATAATCTTCATGCGCCACAGAGAATGTAGCATATGCTTGCACGTAGTGTAATACTCTACTAACTGAGTTTATTCAGTCAAGGATAAAGTATACCTTTATTTTGGTTGTAATGCCGGTTGTGGGACGGGTAGGATACATATGGATATGGTGACTACACCTCCCTGAGCAGTTTAATACATATGTATTAACAATTCAAAACCCACACTTGTGTTGAACCAAATCCCAACCTTTATAACATAGTGACCTCAGGTTCCTAATTTCTTTAAGAACAAACACCGCAAAAGTTACCACTAGCAAGGAATAATTTTCTTTATAATATTTACAAACACCAATATTTTTTTCTTTCTCTATTTTTTTTCAATTCCCTAGAGGTGGCTCTCACAATATTTTCAAAACAGTGCAAAGTGGTTCGAATAAAAAAGTGATGCTTGTAGTGTGTTTGCCAAAGAAAGTAGGATTACAGGCTCAAAAGGTCTAACTAGGATACAAAATAATTAGGCGGGTCACATGCATATAATTGGCTCAATAACGAAATGCATATATCACTTCTTAGACTGAACAAGACTTCTATTTTGCTTTGCAAATACACGGGTCAAGTTCTGGACATCACTGACATGCACAAAATATCAACAAAACCTTACTCACACATTGACATATAACTCACCTAGGATTGGATTTATCCCCACTCTCTAGTCAAAGAAGCTACGCAAAATCACAATCAACCAATTTAAGGCACTTATACACGAGTCAAGAAATGATCCTAATCGTCACAACTAAGGCACTCACCACTCTCAAGGAATATGCAGTCAAGGAAAATTGCTTCAAATGAGCACTGTGACTCAAGATTCTTTATTCCGATAAAACTGCAAAAAAAAAATAACTATACCCGGTTCATGTAAAATTGTTGGAAAATAACCGCGGCATAAAGAAAAACTGAGGGGAATTATCACACTATCTAAGAAAAAAGATAATGATATAAGACATATTTTTGTAATTTTAATTTTTTTGTTTGTATTTTTCTCGTTCGACTTCAAATCCCTCAAGAAACTAGTCGACGAAATCCATCGTCGGGAAGAGTCAAAACTATATAATAATGATTACTAACTATTACATGCCGATAGAATTTAGAGTTATTCTTACAGACCATAGGAAAGGACATGGCAATAAGCACGAATCCAAGCAACATCCATGGAACCCACCCAACGTATAACGACACGATCGGTCAGATCAAAGGTTTCCCAATAGGGGCCTGCCCATCGATTATAGCTCGATGGTAGTGATAATACTGCAGTACTGTATACATATAGACTCTATGCTATTTTGGCTAAAAGAAGAAAAATATAAATTGAATATGAAGTCCCGATTAGGGAGAATCCTGTAACTTATGAGACTTGGAAAATGCACATAAATTCAGGAATATGAACTTCTCTTCATGTCTTGTTATCAAACACATGTAGTTACTGGATCATGCCAAAATGAAAGAAAGGTCTAGCCTTAACATATCTTAACTCCGTTGAGTCCTTAATACTGTATTAAAACTACCGCTGAGATAGGTAAATGGTACGCGGCCGTGGTTGAGAATCGCCGACCGCGAAGAGTGCACCGTGGACGAGGTTGAAACTTCAGAGTAGTCTCATTTTTGATCTTCCACTACTGTGATAAGACCACCACTGACAGCGAAAAACTAGACTGCTGGCAACGGTCTAACTTCAGAGAGTGCCAAACTTTTCCAGCTTGTCCTGCACTACATTAAACATTCCTACACGCATCTCACAACTAGTTAGTTCTAAAAAACAAATCATACACTATGAAGAAAATAAAAATAAAGAAAAACACATGGGTTACCTCCTAAGAAGCGCCTGAATTAACGTCGCAGCACGACGCATGTTACCATCAAAGATTTGAGATGGATCATTGCCACCATGTGGCTGTGATAAAACTTTCCAAGTTAGTGCTTCACTCTGTGCCAATTAACTCTAAAGATTTCGCCATTTTTGTTTTTCAAATCAAGAGCACCAGCTCAAAAGGTCCACTCCATTTTTGACTTGAGCTTTCCTGGGAACAGTCGTAATCGGGAGTTGAATAAGAGAACTCTTGGCCCAAGAACATGTGAAGTTTTGAATAATGACAAATGAACTCAGTCATGGGCCAGGTCCATCTTGTGAAGCACATTCATGATCAATCTATGCATGTGAGATGCACGTGAAGGAGATAAGTTCTACTGATCAAGTAGCAATATCTCCTGATCTGATCGAAAAGGTTGCATATTAGATAAGGGGAGAAAGTCTCCTTATATGAAGAGAACACAATCAAGGAAGAATATAGTGTTAGAGTTTGAGATTATCATGAAATCTTCTACGATAGAAGAGCAGCAATTAAGTCCCAATCAAACTCAGATCACTAACCTATTAAATGACAATGATTGTTCTCTTTTACAGGTATTGCACATATGCAGAAGTTAAACAAAATTGAGAGCAAAAGAGCAAGGCGATTTTGCAAGCAATTTATGTGAGATTGAGTGTGCACTCCTGAAGCTACTTGAACGAGATAGAAGAACCGGTTTCATGGTGTCTTTCTATTATTATAGTTCAATTGTAGTAGGCAGTTTAAAGTTGTACCTTTCAGCTTTCATAGAAGCAATTGTATTAGGTACCTAGAGTGTTCAAGTTATAGCTAACTTGAAGTTGTCGCAACAGTTGAGGTTGTGTCCACAACAGGATTAGAGTTAATCCTTAGGTTTACAAAGAGTTTTGTAAATGATGTTTTTGGTTCAGTGATTTTAGTGGAAGTTTGGGAAAATCCTACTGAGTAGTAGGTCATGATTTTTTCATCTTTTTAGCAAGGTGTTTTCCACGTAAAAATCTCTGTGTTATTTATTTTCAATATTTATTATTCCGCAAATAGTAGTAATTTAACACCTAGAAGAACCAGGTTCTTCTATAGAGTAGTTAAGCAAAAAATTGGGTAACAAACAAATCACCCCCTCTTGTGTGGTATTAACGTTTAAAACATCAATTGTATCAGAGCCGGTTATCCTTGAAGAGACTAACACCTTAGGAAAAGATCAAAATGAGTGCACCACCTGAAGACTGGGAAGTGTAATCCACTGCTAGGCCTCCACTCTTTAATGGTCACTACTATTCTTGGTGGAAGAATAGGATGAGAGATCATATCATAGGAGAGGACTATGAACTCTAGGACATAGTAACTGATGGTCCCCTGGAAACTACAAAGAAGAATGATGAAGGAGTGGATGTGCCAAAGACAAGAGCTGACTACACTGTTGAAGATTTGAAGAAATGTGAGAAGAATGCCAAGGCCAAGAAATGGCTTTTGTATGGACTGGGTCAAGACTAGTACAACAGGATTCAAAGCTGTACTACTGCAAAGGAAATATAGGACACTTTACAAGTGGCTCATGAAGGAACTCCTCAAGTAAATAGATCAAGAGGAACACTGCTATATTCTCAATATGAGAATTTCAGTATGAAGGAAGGAGAATCCATCCAGGAGATGTACACAAGGTTCACAAAACTAACAAATGAACTTAAACCTCTTGGGAGAATTATTCTTGAAGAAGACAAAGTTGAGAAAATCTTGACAAGGGTATTACCAGTGACTTGGGAAAGCAAAATCATTGCTATTCAGGAATCAAAGAACATTGCTACCCTCAAATTGGAAGAACTGATTGGAAACCTCACTACCTATGAACTAAGAAGGCAAACCATGAAAACGGATGCACCCAAGAAGGAAAGAAGTCTAGCTCTCAGAATAGCTGAAGGTGCAGATCTGTAGGATGATAAAGTGGCCATGATCCCAAGAGATTTCTAAAAGTACCTGATAAAAGGAAAGGGTTCTTCAAGAGGTACAACCTTCAATAAACCTAAGGTTCCTGAGAAACAGGCCAACGAGGGCTGCTATAAATGTGGTAAGACCGATCACAGGATTAAAAACTGTCCTCAATGGGAAATTGAGTGGAAGAAGGAAAGGGCTAAACGAAGAAATAAGAACAAGGAACAGGTTCAACCCAAAAGGAACAAAGGATAAAAAAGGGCTATGGTTGCTGCTTGGGGAGAGAATGTAAGGCCCTGAATTTTTTTTTTAAATTTTTTTCCAAGTAATTTAAGACTTCGTCGTGCCAAGGTAGGCTAATTATTTTATTTCATGTGCAAATGAGGATTCATGATATAATGTATATCAATTGGATATGTTGATAAGCATATAAGTCCTATTAGAAGTGAATTGGGGTCTAAGGAGAGGCCTAAGTCTAAGCCAAGTTGGGAAATTTCATAATAGACGAAAGTTGTAAATGAGTGCGCACAAGACCTCACTTTGGACGATCATATCTGCAGTTATATAAGGATTTGGGTGATGCACAACCTATCAAATTACAGCCCTTTGAGTCTTGTTTCCAACGCAACACACCGTTTTTCATTTGGAGATGTATACAACAAGTTCTGACCATTTTACTGGGCAGGTGTCACTAGCGCGGCCATTAGCGCGATCGCGCTAGTAGACACACATATTGCGAAGTATTGTGCCTCCCTAGCGCGACCATAGCGTGACTAGTAGGGCGATAGCGCTAGTAGAAGGCCTCTAAATACACCTAAGGACCGGAAATAATAGAATTTGAGTCATTTCTCAAGCATAGGGCTTCCTCTACACCCCCAACTCGACCAAGGCATCCAATTGAATACCTAAGGTGAGTTTTTAAGTGTGTTTTCATGGTTATTTCACTTTTCAATCACTAGTTACAACATGATTTTGATTGGATTTCATAGGATTTCTTCAAAATCTCAAGAATACCCCAAAGTTATCTTTCAAGATTTGGTCTACAAGAGGTAATCCTACACCTTAGACTTACATATATGGAGTTATTATGGAATTATGAGTATGAATCATGTATTACAACCTATGGTATGGTGATTGGAAGCCATAAATTCCCAATTTAAATACATGACCATGGTAGGGATTTAAAGATGATTATTCAATGGAATTTTGTTGGTTAGGTGTGAATGGTTGATCACACATGTGATGTTAGGAGTATAAATTGTTAAAGAAAAATAGTGGAATGAATTGTTGGTTAATGGTGATAATTGGATGAACCAATACTATAGTTATGAGGTGTAAATATCTATTCCTACAAGGTGTTTGATAATAGGGCTAAATGGCATAAGTTATGGAATTTATTACTAATATTGTCCCTGTAGAATGTTCTATTGTAGATTGAAGTTGCTTAACTGTATTGGATCCTTATAGTGTCATTAAGGGTCGAATTTGAGGTATGTATGGCTAAAACCCCGTCTTTTAGAAATTGAGCTTCCATGGTGCCCGCGTAAAAATTGTAAGTTCAAAATATAACTGATGCAGTACTTGTTTTGTTACATTAAGCGAATTGTTGTTGTGAAAATGTATTTGGTATGTACTTCTTCATATGTTTAATACTAATTAGAATCTATAAAATGTGAAGGATATTGAGTTAAGCATGGTTGCGTTTATGCTATATTTGTATACTTGTGTTCATATCACACTGTGTGCAATATTAAATTGAACCAAAAATATTTTTGGGAGTATCATTAGCAACACCGAGGAAGGGTGAGTCATAAGGCTCACTCCTGAAACTACATGTGCCGGTGTAGGGATGGATCATGGCTATTCCCCTTAATTGGGATGAACTTTGTAACATTTCTAAATTGGCAACGCCAACCCACACGGCATAAGTGGGAAGGTAGCCTAGCCGATTGGGCCGTGATCGGATGCCATGCCGCACACATGGTGGTATTGTGCTGAGAATCAAAATCTGGGAGTTCAAAATCAGGAAATTCAAAAATTGGAAATCGCGATTGTGGTACGTGTCTCTAAAGGGACGACCTAGCCGATCGGGTCGTGATAGGACTCCGTGCTAATAGAGACGGTGTTATAACTCATATCGATGCTAATGATCTCCCAACCAAAAACTATATATTTATATTATTTTTCGTAAACTAAAGGATTTATAGGTTTAAAATTGGTTGCTAGTATAATGTTGATCTTGACTTAATGTTTTGTGGAAATTGTATGATTCTTTGATTTGATGATGTGGTGTTTTTTAAAGCTTTTGAACTACCTTTATGATTTCTTTATTCTTGTTGATAGTTCTTTCTATTTAGATGGTGTTTAGTTATACATACTAGTGCTATTCAATGGCACTAACGTCCCTTTTGCCGGGGGCGCTGTATCGTTTTATGATACAGGTTGTTCCACAGCAAGCGGCATTGGCCAGTGATAGCAGTATTCTCTTCCCAGCAGACTTGTGAGCCCCACTCTATCCTGGGGACATGTCATGTATCTTTTGCTCATTTTCTCATCTTGTACTTTGTATTTTAGGTATAGCCGAAGCCTTGTTACCGGCATTCCATATTACATTACTCTTCAGTTATGTTTAGAGGCTCCGTAGACAGGTTGTGGGTGATGTTTGGTATTGAGAATGAAATTAGAAATAATGGTATTTGGAAAATATGTTTTCCTCCATATCTATAAAAATTTTCACATTTCGGATACTATTGTTGAAATGTCTAATGAAACCAAAATGGGAGTTCATCTCCTTTGTAATCATAAACTAGTTTGGGTAGAATGGAACCTAATAGGCTTGCTCAGTCGGGTTTACTCGGTTGAGCGCCGGTCGCGCTCCTTGGATTTTGGGGCGTGACAAACTTGGTATCAGAGCCTACAATTTTAAAGTGTCCTAGGATGTCTCAGAGCCGTGTCTAGTAGAGTTCTTCTTATCGGTGTATTTTTGACCACATCTATAAGTTGGAGGCTATTTGGACATTTAGGAATTTCACCCTTCTTTGATACTCCAGATCGTGCGATATAGCTCATGATATAGAGATGATTTTCTCTCTAAGTTTTATCTGAAGATTGGTAATTTTGATACCACAATCTGCGAAATTGAAGCATGTAATGAGAGATTGATCCCACTGTTGAGTCAAAGTAGATTACCCAATGACTTGTTAAAAGAATGTGTCGAGGCATGGAGGGATTGGTAGAACTAGTTGCTAAGGGGAGTACCCTTGTTCCTATTAATGTCATTGCACCACCATATCATGTAGTCTATCAATATGTTACTAATCTATGTTACAGATATGAAGTCGGGGTGCATCAGTAAAGGCACTGCCCCTCTAATCTAGAGTCACCAAGTAAGTGACCCATTAGTACGTCATTCTGAATGCCACATACTTTTCCTTATTATATACGTACACCTATATTGGGATCTTGCATAGATATGTTCTTAAAAAGAATCTAAATCACAAAACATTGCACGCACCTACTCTTTGAATGAGACGTATTATTAACAAAGTCTCCCGATCACGATTCTCTTACTTATAGCCTCCTATGGAATTAAGCTCTATAATTATGTTCCTGAATTGAGTTATAACACTACTAATACTTCCCCACTTGCTTTTCCTAAATTCTCAACAAGGGACTATTCCCGATGAATTTCTTACAGAAACATTTTATTTAAATGGATAACATCTACTCACTTGTGCCTATACATGCACCGTCATAAAGTTTACCTATGTGGTGTCAAGTTCCATGTAAAGCATCCCAATGTTGCGATCCTTCTCGAGTCACTCTTTTTCTTACTGGTGTATATGGCTTCTATGGTTTGAACAGTCACTCTACTCTCTTGCGAGTATCATCATGAAACCTTCTCACTGTCTAGTAACATACAGGCATATCTCAGCGCCTATCATATGAGTGCATATCAATCGAAATAGTCACCGTGTGTATAAAGTCTTTCTGAAAAATGGAGATCCTCACATCCCCATCACAGGAAGATCTTGTGTCTCCATAATTTTTGTGTCCACTTGAGATCTCCTGTAGGAAGTAGCTCACTTGGTTTCTAGTATTGAGGTTGCCCATGATGTGGTCTTGTATTGCAGTCTAGGGGTTAATATAGCAGAAGTATGTAGCCCATAACGAATTTCTTTTTATTCCTCCACAATGTGATAATTGTGTTCCATAGTTAGTGAATTCATTGTGCTAGTTCCTAACACTTGTTCTATAACTATGAGAGAACATGCCCTTCTTTATGTCACCACGACACTTCCTTTCTCAAGTCAAAATCCATGGGGAATTCATCATGAGCATATGAAAACCTTCCATGATTATTTTACACTATCTTATTGAGTTTGGTTGTCTTTACACTCTCGACTTCTAGAATCATTGACTATGTCATTGTCATGTGCGGGGAGTTTTGCTACCCTTGGTATTTCACCTTCTTGGATTGGATATGAGTGTTATTTGTCTTTCTCCTAGAGTATCATGTTAATCATTTGAACCACTCTAACTAATACATGATTTCGTCCCAATATTAAGATGTCCTAGCTTGTGGTTTCACCCTTGAAGGGTTGAGATTAGACGCCTTCAGATTTTTGCACATATCATGAGCATATTGATTTGGAAGACAAGTTATTGTATCTTTACTTCTCTCATATAGTATCAATTATCAGGAAGGGTTAAGCTGTTTGAAGTATGAAAATCTCATAAGTTCTCAACTTCATTTCATCCTCATGGCCTTGTGACAGTTAATGATATGAGAGTAATTCAACTTCATGTGTTTTGAAACCCATTTTGCATTCAGGGTGCCAGGATATTCTCATTCTTGATAAATGGATTTTCCCTACACTCCAAGAGGCGACTGGGTCATGTACTTGAATATTCATCCTTAATGGTTCTTATTGCCAAGGTACTAGTTACCCATATGCCTTAATTGTCTAATAGTTGATGTCGTCACACTAATTAACCACACCAGCATCATTAATAGAAATACTCTGCTCAACGCCTAAACGGATTCCTAAATAATTCCAGCCCAATCTTGAACTCCGTTGCTCCTTACTGTATTAGACCCATTTGGTATGGAAGGTTCAAACATGTCAAAGAGAAAGTATCCTCGAGTGATCCCATATATTCGATAGGTAATTTTATCGTCAGTTTATGATATCACATCTTAGAGTAATTGTGGAAGGTCATCAAAGGTTTAGCATGAGCGTTATTGTAGAGATTTAGAGTTTAGGAAGGTGAAGGGGTTATTCTCAATACTCTCCCCTAAAGATGTTATGTGAGTGGATAATAAAGGTTGCGTAAGTGCATTTTCCATTAGGTCGCACTAGGTGCATGATATTTTACCCATAATTGTTCCTCATGAATTTGTGTTTTCATATTCCTATGTCTAAGAAGGCAGGTGGAGATAAATTGTGTATCATTCCGGTGGAAGCTATTGAAGGTGAATTTAATGGATAGTTAGCTTATGTGAGATAGCTACTTGTCATCCTTGTTAGATAAGTTTGGAGGTTGGAATTGTTTCCGTAAATTTGTTATGGCAAAGCTTGTAAGTCGAGAAGGCCACCTTGAAGTCCGAAAGTGTCGTGGAAAGAAAATATTTTTGCTTGATTGTATAATAATTGGTTTTGATTTGAAAGGTACCTTATATGTGTTATGATAAAAAAATGTGCAGTCCATGTTTAGGTGTCATTATGATAATGTAGTTTTTGTGATGCTGAGAATTAGTGTTATGAGTGTATACATTATGGTACTTTGTCGAGTTGTGGATGTGTTTTTAGGATAGTTTTGGTGGTTCTTTGATAGGTGGATAGTCCTAGTTACAAAGGAAACTATGTCGAAATTTTCGAAAATTTAAGGAGTTAGCCAATTCGGGGCTATTGATATGCTTCATAATGTGAAAAAGCAGAAGTTAAATAAGGATTGCTAATGAATGAACCTTGATCCTCATTCGAGGACGAATGATCCTGGGGGGGGGGGGGGGG
>MU745238.1:146351-167458 GCA_026770625.1 Nicotiana glauca
CGTACCAAGGTAAGCTAATTATTTTATTTCGTGTGCAAATGAGGATTCATAATATAATGGATATCAATTGGATATGTTAATAAGCGTATAAGTCCTATTAGAAATGAATTGGGGTCTAAGGAGAGGCCTAAGTCTAAGCCAAGTTGGGAAATTACATAATAGACGAAAGTTGTAAATAAGTGCGCACAAGACCTCACTTTGGACGATCATATCTCCCGTTATATAAGAAGTTGTGTGATGCACAAACTATCAAATTAAAGCCCTTTGAGCCTAGTTTCCAACTCAACAAACCGTTCGTCATTTGGATGCGTATACAGGAAGTTATGACCATTTTACTGGGCAGGTGTCACTAGCGCGACCATTAGCGCGATCGCGCTAGTAGACGCGCATTCTGCAAAGTATTCTGCCTCCCTAGCGCGACCATAGCATGACCAGTAGTGCGATCACGCTAGTAGAAGGCCTCTAAATACACCTAAGGATTGGAATAATAGAATTTGAGTCATTTCTCAAGCTTAGGGCTTCCTCTACACCCCCAACTCGACCAAGGCATCCAATTGCACACCTAAGGTGAGTTTTTAAGTGTGTTTTCATGGTGATTTCACTTCTCAATCACTAGTTACAACATGATTTTGATTGGATTTCATAGGATTTCTTCAAAATCTGAAGAACACTCCAAAGTTGTCTTTCAAAATTTGGTCTACAAGAGGTAATCCTACACCTTAGACTTACATATATGGAGTTATTATGGAATTATGAGTATGAATCATGTATTACAACCTATGGTATGGTGATTGGAAGCCATAAATTTCCAATTTAAATACATGACCATGGTAGGGATTTAAAGATGATTATTCGATGGAATTTTGTTGGTTGGGTGTGAATGGTTGATCACACATGTGATGTTAGGAGTATAAATTATTAAAGAATAATAGCGGGATGAATTGTTGGTTAATGGTGATAATTAGATGAACCAATACTGTAGTTATGAGGTGTAAATATCTATGCCTACAAGGTGTTTGATAATAGGCCTAAATGGCATAAGCTATGGAATTTATTACTAATATTGGCCTATTGAATGTTGTATTGTAGATTGAAGTTGCTTAACTGTATTGTATCCTTATAGTGTCATTAATGGGCAATTTTGAGGTATGTATGGCTGAAACCCCATTTTTTAGGAATTGAGCTTCCATGGTGCCCACGTAAATGTTGTAAGTTCAAAATATAACTGATGCAGTACTCGTTTCGTTACGTTAAGCGAATTGTTGTTGTAAAAATTTATTTGGTAGGTACTTCTTCATGTGTTTAATACTAATTGGAATCTATAAAATGTGAAGGATATTGAGGTAAGCATGGTTGCATTTATGCTATATTTGTATACTTGTGTTCATATCACAACTGTGTGCAATATTAAATTGAACCAAAAATATTTTGGGAGTATCATTAGCAACACCGAGGAAGGTTGGGTCATAAGGCTCACTCCTGAAACTACACGTGCTGGTGTAGGGATGGATCATGGCTATTTCCCTTAATTGGGATGAACTTGGTAACATTTCTAAATGCTAACCCACACGACATAAGTGGGAAGGCAGCCTACCCGATCGGGCCGTGATCGGATGCCATGCCGCACACATGGCGGCATTGTGCTGAGAATCAAAATCTAGAAATTGAAAAGTTGGAAATCGTGATTGTGGTACATGTCTCTAAAGGAACGACGTAGCCGATCGGATCGTGATCGGACTCCGTGCTAACAGAGACGGTGGTATAACTCATATCGTTGCTAATGATCCCCCAATGAAAAACTATATATTTACATTATTTTTCGTAAACTAAAGGATTTACAGGTTTAAAATTGGTTGCTAGTATAATGTTGATCTTGACTTAATGTTTTGTGGAAATTGTATGATTTTTTGATTTGATGATGTGGTGATTGTTAAAGCTTTTGATCTACCTTGATGATTTCTTTATTCTTGTTGATAGTTCTTTCTATTTGGATGGTTTTTAGTTATACATACTAGGTCTATTCATTGGCACTAACGTCCCTTTTACCGGGGCGCTGTATTGTTTTATGATACAAGTTTTTCCACAGCGAGCGACATCGGCTAGTGATAACAGTATTCTCTTCCCAGCGGACTTGGTGAGTCCCACTCTATCCTGGGGTCATGTCATGTATCTTTTGCTCATTTTCTCATCATGTACTTTGTATTTTAGGTATAGACGGAGCCTTGTTACCGACATTCCATATTACATTACTCTTCATTTATATTTAGAGGCTCCGTAGACAGGTTGTGGGTGGTGTTTTGTATTGAGAATGAAATTAGAAATAATGGTATTTGGAAAATATGTTTTCCTCCATATCTATAAAAATTTTCACGTTTTGGATACTATTGTTGAAATGGCTAATGAAACCAAAATGGGAGTTCATCTCCTCCGTAATCATAAATTAGTTTGGGTAGAATGGAACTTAATAGGCTTGCTCAGTTGGGTTTACTCGATTGAGCGCTGGTCGCGCTCCTCAGATTTTTGGGTATGATAGAAACATCAGATGAGGACTTAGAAGATGAAGCTGGAGATGAACAAGCACTTAGGGTCATCGGAGAATCAGATGATGAACAAGAGGTAAGTGTCCTTCATCTCAAAGACAAGATTAAATTCCTGTCTAAAGAAAGGTTGTCTGAGCTATTACTAGACTTCATTTATGAGTCTGAGATAATTAACAATGGGAAGAAAGAACTGACTAGGGAATGTGTGATCCTAAAATACAAGTGCAAGATTCTAGAATCTAGGGCTAATGAGAGTGATAGTAAAAATGTTTAGTTGAAGAACTAGGTTCTTGAACTTGACACCAGTGTCCTAGAACTTAGGTATGAGAACTTAAAACTGAAACTAGGAATAGGTAAGAAGAAAGTTGATCACATTCATCTCACTCTAAAAGAAAACTTAGGAAAAATGAAGGATGAGATATATAGGAAGGATGAGCAGATAAAAGTCTTAAAAGAAGATCTAGGGAAGGTAAAACATGAACTAGACAGAACATGTAAATGGAACAAGGCTTATGATGCACTTTCCTGGCTATAAGAACATCACAGTAGCAACAAAAGAGGACTTGGCTATGGGACTCAAGCACCTAAGTGGGATCCTAAATGCAAGTACCTCCCTCTTCCTGAGAACAAAATCTGCACACACCGTGGCAAGACTAGCCATTACAAAAATGAATGTAATGCAAAAGAAAAGGCCAGTCAAAAGAACAAAGCTTTTGTTCAAGAGAAAAATAGGCTGCCTCGGTGGGCTAAAAGGAATTTGATTTACCCCTTTGCCTATAGAAAGGGACCCAAACTAGTTTGGGTTCCTAAGACTAACCCTTGATTTCTTTTTGCAGGTCCAAGTGAAGGGAAGTAGCCAAATATGGTACATGGAAAGTGGCTGCTCAAAACATATGACTGGAAGCAAGAACCAGTTTCTTTCACTTGAGGACTTAAAGGGAGGTAATGTCTCCTTTGGAAAGGGAAGAAATGTGAGATTATTGGGGTTGTAAAGGTAGGTAAGACAGACTCACACTCCATTGAGAATGTCTACATGATAGATGGCTTGAAATACAACCTGATCAGTGTGTCACAACTCTGTGAAAGAGGTAACCTTATAGCATTCACCTCCACCAAATGCTTTATGATTAACCTTACCACTGACAAGATTGTTTTGCAGGGAAAAAGATGAACAATATTTACATTGTAGATTTGTCTACTCTTTCAGAAAATGAACTCACATGCCTAAGTGTGTTGGATAATGATCCCCTCCTGTGGCACAAAATACTTGGTCATGCTAGTCTTAATCAGCTAAACAAATTAGTCTCTAAGGACTTGGTGATAGGCATACCTAACATCAAGTTCAAGGAAGACAAAGTTTGTAAGGCCTGTGCAAGGGGAAAGTAGGTAAGTTCATCCTTAAAAAACAAGACAATTTTAAGCACAACCAAAAAGTTGGAACTGGTCCATATGGATCTCTGTGGTCCAATGAGAACCTTGAGCAGAGGTGGAAAGAAATATGTGATGGTGCTTGTTGATGATTATTCTAGATTTACTTGGGTATTATTTTTAACATCTAAAAATGAAGCATTTGACATGTTTTCTGCTTTTGTTAGAAAAACTCAGAAACAACTAGGTAATCAACTTGAATACATTAGGTCTGATCATGGAACTGAATTTGAAAATATCAAGTTTGCTGAATTTTGTGCTGAGCATGGTATAGATCATAACTTCTCTGCTCCTAGGACTTCTCAACAAAATAGAGTAGTTCAAAGAAAGAACAAGACTGTTGAAGACATGGCTAGGACTATGCTTCTTTCTAGTAAATTACCCCCACAACTTCTGGGCAGAGGCTGTAAACACTACATGTTACATTATCAATAAATGCATGACTAGACCTCTTGTAGAGAAGACTCCCTATGAGTTACTTAAAGGGAGAAAACCAAATATAACCCATCTTAGGGCATTTGGATGCAAGTTCTTTGTGCACAATAATGGAAAAGACTCCCTAGGTAAGTTTGATCCCAAAAGTGATGAGGGAGTATTCTTGGGATATTCTTCACATGGCAAAGCATAAAGTGTTCAATAAAAGAACTTTGTGTGTAGAAGAAAGAGTGCATGTAATGTTTGATGAAACTAACATTCTTTCTAAGAGACAGGAACATGAAGATGAAGCATTGGACTGGTAAAGGACTTGACTGAAGTCTCAACACAAGTTAATGTGGCACCAAAAGAAGGAACATATGATGGAATATGTTCTTCCATCCAGGGCAACCTGATAGGGGGAACTGATCAAAGAGGAATTGAAACTAATTCCCTAAAAGAACCCGTTCATGACCCTGTTCCTTAGCAACCGAACATGGGAGAAACATCTAGCTGAAATCAGTTGGTTATGAAACCTCCTAAGTATCAAAGTTCTCATCCTATTGAGAACATAATCACTAATCCAATATCTGGAGTGAAAACTAGATCACAATTAAAGAATCTGTGTGCTTATGATGCCTTCCTATCTCTTATTGATCCTAAAAATATTATTAAGGCTTTACAGGATGCAAATTGGGTGAATGCTATGCAAGATGAACTCAATCAGTTCGAGAGAAGTCAAGTTTGGCATCTAGTCCTAAAACCCAAGGACAGATCAATTATTGGCATAAAATGGGTCTTCAAAAATAAACTTGATGAAGAAGGAACAGTTACAAGAAACAAGGCAAGACTGGTGGTCCAAGGTAATAGCCAAGAGGAGGGCATAGATTATGATGAGACTTTTGCTCCATTTGCAAGACTAGAGCCAATAAGACTCCTCAAAGCCTTTACAACACACATGGAATTCACTCTCCATCAGATGGATGTCAAAAGTGCCTTCCTGAATGTGTACCTGAAAGAAGAAGTGTTTCTGAAACAACCCCCAGGGTTTGAGAGCAAGGAATGTCGTGAGCATGTGTATAGATTAGACAATGCTCTCTATGGACTCAAGTAGGCTCCTAGCATGGTATGAACGACTGTCCAAATTTCTACTTGAGCATGGGTACATAAGAGGTAAAATTGACAGTACCCTATTCTTAAGGAAAAAATGTAAGGATCTGCTTGTGGTACAAATATATGTTGATGACATAATTTTTGGGGCCACCGCTGATAAACTAAGTAAGGATTTTGCAAAATTAATGAGGAGTGAGTTTGAAATAAGTATGCTGGGTGAGCTTAACTTCTTCTTAGGCTTATAGATCGAACAAAGACCAAATGGAACCATGATCCATCAATAGAAGTATGCAAAAAGTGTAGGGCTTTGTGCTCGCTTCCAAGCTAATCCAAAAGAGTCTCACTTAACTGCTGTCAAGAGGATACTAAGATATTTTAAAGGCACTACTGATCTGTGTCTTTGGTATCCCAAAGGTAGTAATTTCAATCTAGTAGGATATGTTGATGCTGATTATGTAGGTTTCCTTGTGGATAAAAAAAGCACCTTAGGTATGGCCCACTTTCTTGGTTCATGTATTGTATCATGGGCCACTAAAAAGCAAAATTTAGTGGCCTTATCTACTACTGAGGCTGAGTATGTTGCTGCTGCTTCTTGTTGGGCTCAATTGTTATGGATCAAACATCAGCTGGTAGATTTTGGCATTGAAGTTGGTTGCATTCCTATATTCTGTGATAACACTAGTGCTACAAGTATTACAAAGAACCTTGTTCATCATAAGAGGACTAAGTACATAGATGTTAGACACCACTTCTTGAGAGATAACTATGAGAAATGATTGATCTCCATTGAATTCTGTGCTACTGATAAACAAATTGCTGAAATATTTACTAAAGCACTGAGTAGAGAAAACATTGAAAGGAACAGGTTAAAATTAGGGATGATTAATATCACCTAATAGGTCCAGCTCAGAATGTACAATGAAAAAAAAGAAAAATAAAAAATGAAAAAAACAATTTGGCTAGGAATTCTGAACTTGTGTAAATATCTAGATTAATTCTTACTCAGCTTCATACTTTAATTAGTATAATCATATGACATGTGTTTATATGACTCACTGATCTCTAACAAAAAAATTTCTATTATGGCATTTGAGGCATGTTCAAGAAAGTTCTAACTGAAGAACCTGGTTCATCAATATGGGTTCATATGAAAGCTAAGGTATGTTTTCTATACTTTGCACAATTAGAAAGACTAACATTTCAATCATAAGCAGAAGTCTTATAACTGCTCATTTCCTAAAAAAATCTATCCTTTAGCATTGAACCGGTTTCGTCCGCCTAGAACTTTAAACCGTAAAATTTGCCCAAAATCTAGGGAAGCCAATCGATCATTCAAAATCCGAAATTTCAGGTTGATTAGACCTCTAATTGACCACTAGAAAAGACCGCCATTACCTATTGAATGTTTAGTTCTCTTTAAATACACAACATTTCCCTTTCCATCATCATAATTCCAAACCGTCAAAAACTCTTCTTCACCTTCAAATACCTCTGATCCAAAATTCCCAAATTCTTTCAAGAAACCAACGATCATGTCTAACCCACAAGACAATCCTAGAACTCCTCCACCACCATCTCCCTCAAATTCATCCTCAACTGCTCCACCCAGTGCATCTCCAAAACCTAGACTACGAAGGGTGAAAATGTTTGCTAGAAAGACTGTATCATCTGGGGCTCTGAGGAAGGCATTGAATGAAAGGTTGAAAGCAAGCCAATCTCAAAACTCCGACCCCAGATCCGATTATGATTCCTATCAATCCGCTACTGAGGGAGAAGGACATCAGTCTTCTGACTCTGAAAAAAACACAAGAATCTCCTTCTAAGGTAAGTTCATCTGTGATTGAAAACCTAGAGACTAGGTTTGTTCTAGTTGGACCCATTAGAAATGTTAACTTGCCTGAGATATGTAGGAGTGGAGGTAAAAAAAATTTTGAAAAAGAAAAAGAGAGAGAGAGGGTGCATCTGTTGAAGAGAGGGAATTGGGAAAAGTGTAGTGCCTGCTATCTGTGGGGTTGAACATGAAATGGTAGAAGAGAGTGGCACGAAGTCAGGGGGAAGTGGTTCTGGGGAAGCTGCTGAGGGATTGGTTCATCTGAGCACACAAAGAGATGAACTTGTTCCATCTACTAAGAGACCCTAGCAGACTTACTGAAAAGGGTTGGGGCAAGCTATGACCCAAAGAAACATAGAACTCCCACAACAAAAACCCCCCAATGTTCCTAAGCCATCCAAGAAAAGAAAGGCTTCATCCTTAACACCTACTGCATCTTCATTGCCAAAGGGTAGAGCCACAAGAAGCAGGGTGAAACATAGTGAAACTGATCTACAAAGGGCTTTAGCTGAAAGCAAGAAAAAGAAAATGGATAAAGGAAAGGGAAAAATTGCAGAATCTTCAGAGGCTGTTGAGGAAGAGGAGATGGAACTAGTCCATCAAGAAAGGGGTACATTAGTGGAGGTTCCTTCCCCCAAGCCCAAAAATCCCAAGAATTCTTCTAAGAAGTCTTCGTCTGTGTCTGAGGCTGTTGAACCTACACTAGCCAAGATGACAATCAATCAAAAATTTATGATGATGATGACTGAAGTGGAAAAGAAGATGAAAATTATTCTGAGAAGGAACAGGGCAAGCTTGCCATGTTTGGCGGAAGAAAGATTTTAAAGGGCATACTATTGAAAGATTTGGTGGAACCAGGAATGATGAGATTGGTGGATGCTTTAGCTGCTCAAGGATGGAAGGACATGGTTCTCCAAATGGATAGTAGGCTAGCCAGGAATGAGCTGATTGAATTTATGGCAAATGATATGGTTAAAGAAGGAATTGTTATTAGCCCGGTGAAAGGAGTCCAAGTGCATTTTGATGCAAAGAAATTGTGAGAGATCCTGGACATACCCTCTGAAGGGTTTGATGACTATACAGGGCAAAGGTGGCCATGCCTGGACTCCCTCCCTACTACTCTTGTAATCACCAAGAGATTCTGTGATTCAGAAGATGTAAATGAAGCCAGGGCTGTGCAGAAAACTGAAATGAGGCCTGAGCACAAGGTCTTGTTTGAATTTGTTAACAAATGTCTATTTCCCAGACAGGAGAGAAGGCATATTGCTAATTACATAGATCTAGTTCACATGGAGTGCCTGGACAGAGGAAAGCAAATCAACTAGTCTGCCTCCATTATCAAGCTGTTAGATAGGGTCATAAGTGGCTCCAAGGCTCATGCTACTCCATATGGCTTTATTCTAACCACAGTTCTGGACAGGCTAAATGTGCCTCTGAGGAAATGGGAAATGGCCCCGAGCAAGGAACACTTTGGCATCAATACTCTTCTTCTTGTGACTATCTAGTCAATGCCATCTCATTTGAACCTGGTTCATCCCAGAAGACACCCATCAACAACAAAGTTAGGGCTGTGGTTCAGGAATGTGAAGCCAAGGATGCTGAAATAGCTAGGCTCAAGGCTTGTGTGGTTGAAGTAGAAACTGAGAGGTATGATTGTTGATACCCAATTTTCCCCACCTATTTTTATACTCGAAATACTCTTAAAATAGCATGTACATGCATATAGAAGTATGCCAAAGAATTTTGACATTTTTTTTCTAATTTTAAAGCTTTTAAAATCATTTTATTATTTATTTAGTAGTACAAAATCCAATAATTATTCCCAAAACTATCATTTTGGCGAGTAATTTATTTCCATCCTCATATTTACACCAAAATACAATAAGGGTGATTTTTTGCATATTTTTACAAATTTACTTGATATTTTTAAACTAAACTTGCATAAAATTACAATTATAGCCAATATTACGATTAATGGTATTTTACAATGATAAAATTACTCCCTGTATTTTTAGGTTGACGTATATATTATTAATTAGTTCAGTGATTTTAATTTATTTTTGAAATCATTTTAACTATTTTTATTAAATTAAAAGGGGAGAAATTGGCTATTTAACATATAGCCCATTAACATTTAAATTTTAGCTCAAAATCAAACCCCAATTCCACCCAATTGAACGACCCAATTTTTAATTTTTTAACCCGACCCCTTAACCTATTTCAAACCCGCCCGGACCTGACATTTAATCACAGCCATTGATCTAAAAGATCAACGGCCCACGCTCACCCCTTCCTTTTATAATTTACCAAACCCCCCAACCCTAATTCATTTCTCTCTACCCGCCTCCCTTGAATCTCCTTCCTCTCCCATTCTCTCTGCAAACCCTAATCGTCGCCACCCAAGCTCACCCTAATCCTTTCGATTCTCGCTGGTTTTTATGGCTTCTCAGGCTGTGAAACCCTCATACTCACCTCCTATCGTTCTTGTGTACTTGGTATTCGAAGGTTTGAGGCTAGACCTCAAAGGTCTCCACTTAAATCTCCGCCGACTTGAGGTTTCCGGTCATCTCTGGCCTAGCTCCGACATATCTTATCCTCCTGAACCTATTTCCAATCTTATCCGACTTAGATCGGACATTTTCAAAGCCTTTCTCATTCTAGGGTTCGCTTGAAACCCTAGCTGTTCGAGGTTTTTCTCCGATTCCCTTCAGATCTTTATAAAATTCTTTTACTTTCAAAATTGCCTCCTTCATGGTTTAGGGTTTTCTGAAAAATGCTTCAGTGTTTTCCGACTTTTTCTTCTTCCTTTTTTGTGTATGTTCTATATTCTTATGTGTTTTTATATACATGTTCTTCTACTATGTTTTCTGTATTTTTTGTTCTTCTTTCTACTATGTTTTCATATGCTATGACATGTTTATATGCTATTTCTTACATGCTATGTTCTGCTACTTCCGTTCCGCTATGACTCGATATGATTCATCTACTGTATTTTCCAACCATGTTCATTAAGTGTTCTTACTATGCCTGCTTAAGCATATTTTCCTCTATTGTTTCTTCTACTCTCATTGTGTTTCGAATTAATTCCATGACCCTATTTGCATTAAACCTTCTACTGTATCTGCTTGTTTCCTCTTCTTTGCATTTAATTCAAGTCGAAAACCCTAGGTTTTGGAGTTTTTGGCGAGTTTGGTCTTGTGTGTTTGGACTAGGGTTCTATTTGTGCCCTGGACTCTCTCAAACTCACTTTGGACCCATGTACTGAGTTTGAATCCTTTTGTGTATGATTTCTTCTATACTAGAGTCCTCTGATTAGCATGACAACCCCTTATATGTGTTAAAATCTTTCTTCAAAAGGTTTTCCAACTTGTGTTCGAATCAGAATCCTCTTTTCTAGGGTTAATTGATTGCTACTGATTTTTTTTCCTTAAATCAAACCTTTTTCCACCTTTCTGACTTGGTTTACTCATACAAATCTTTGATTCCCAATTTCTTGGCTGATTTCCTTTCCTTATATATTTAACCGTGTATTTCACAATTTCTTCCTTTAAATAATCTTTATGTATTTACCCCTAATTGCCTACTTTGCACAAGATGTTTACTTGATCTCTTTCCTTAAATACTCTTTTGTTCATTACCGTTTAAGTTGGAACTCCTTAATTAAAGGAAGTTCTTCTACTAATTGATTCTAATTTGTACATGGTTATTTCTTTGCCTTATTCCCTGCATGTTTTCAAACTATAAATACATGCTCTTTTATTAACACAAGAGACCACCAACACTCGAGTCTTTTCTGAACTCGCACTCACACACAAAGTATTCTCTCTTGTTGTTTGTGCTATGGCTTCTTTGCAAGACTTCTGCTCTCTTTTGCTTGTCTCTTTATTAAACTGGTATGTGTTTTATTTAAACTTTTGCCTCATTCTTATGTGTTTATTCTGTAGTCTCATTCTTTTATGTGGTTTGCTGTTCATGATCTGTAACTTATGCTAAATATTTTTCCTTCTTTGCTTTTGTTCTCATATGAATCCCTACCCCTAATCCCTTCTATGTGCTGAGTTAAAGCCTTAGCCTAACAGTATTTTAATTACTGCCCAGGCCATGGCTTGACCTTTAATAGGTCCTAACTCTCCAATGTTTGGCTAGTAGGCTGGTCAGGGGTATGCCAGCATTCTATGTTGTTGGGCAGGACCGCCAGCCTGCCTTGGCAAACCTTGATTCCCTCTATTGCACTTACACTTGTTCCTAGATTCTAAGTTCTGCCCCCCTCTAATGAGCCTTGCCTTGGGACCTTGAGTTCCCTTTGAACTTGGACATTGGAGGGCTGGCCCTTCCACACTGCACTTTAATTCAATTCTGTAATGATATCTAGAAGTAAGCATTGCCTGGAGTCTTTGAAACTCCTTGGAACTTTGATACACTCCAGATAAGAGAAAGGCTTTGGAACCTGATCCCTGGCGGTTGGTTCATATCATATTGTTAGACCTTGGGTCTGAATTAGGCTCGTTGGATGTAGCTTAAAAGCTCTATTGTAATTTTATTTTCTGTTTAATTCATTTGGTCTGTAATAAATTTGTAATAACTTATGGGGTTTTTAGTAAAAGGGGAGGGTTATGTATGTATGCTTAAGGGTAGATATCCTGCCTATATGAGTTTTCTTTGAATTCTTCATTTTCATATATAGAAATCATGCTCATAGGGAATTCTACATTTTCATATCTAGAAATCATGCTCATAGGAAATTCTGCATTTTCACATGTAGAAATCATGCTCATAGGAATTCTGCACTTCCATATGTAGAAACCATGCTCATATGAACTCTGTATATCATATAGATATCCTGCTCATAAGAATTCTGCATATAGAGGCCATGTCTTAAGATCCTGCATTTTTTGCATTTATCAGTAGGCAAATAGTTATAGGTTAAATAATTATCAATTGTATCCTAGATACCATGCTCGTAGGATTTATGCACTCCTGTTACGCCTGTAAAAATGTTTAAAACTAACAACGCTAGAAAGTATGCCTATAGGAGCTATCAACAAAATCTGAAGCACTCGTTTTGAGATTAGTCTGTCAGTAGTAACCAACTGCAGAACTCGTATCATTATGTTAAAATCGGCAACTTTCTATATTCAGTTACTTCTTTATCTATGAAACCAGTAGATGCCATGCCTATATGTTATCACTTAGGAAAACCAGTAGGTAATTAATTAACTACATCAGTATTTGACAGGTTACAACCAGGCAAGCCTAATGCAGATTTCTTGTCTAAAAGTATGGGTTGAACCAGTGCGCTTAACGCTTAAGTCTAATGTTGACCTAATCAGTATATGCAAGAGATGATAAACTACATGATTTTCTGTGATTTGAGGAGGCCTACTTGAGCCTTTAATTGTTTTACCCCCCATTAATTTCATTATGTGTTTTGATTAGCGCCCTAGAATTTTTTATCCCTTTAAAACCTCTAAAAGCCAAGCTTCCTCCCTTTAGGATTAGTAGTCCTAAAAGCCTCCAGGATTGATAGGAAGGGGACGGGTAATAGCATGCTATAGGTAACGATACCATTTCGCGCTTAATACCTTAACGGGGTAGGAAAGGGTAGATATGGATTTGATGACCACGCGATAACACCACGTGTATAAACGGTTATCGGGTGTTGTGTGGCATGATCCATATTATGTATAAACCTAGGACCCCTTCCCTTATTTGTCCATTTTTATTTTTTGCCGAATTTCAGCTTTTAAACTACTTTCAAACTTGCACCAGTTATGTGAAATTTTCTCTTTTCACTCCTTTATTCAAATTGTTAAAATTTCTTCCTCTATCCAAATTTAGTCTCTTTAATTTCCTTAATCCCTTGCAACCGTATATGAAAATCCCTCTTTGTATTTGTAATTCTTATTTGCCTACTCGTTGTTTGCATTTAAAGTTACAATTGTAGCATGGGCGGGAACCACACTAGTGGATCTTGAGGGGTGCCTAACACTTTCCCCTCGAGATAATGTCTAGCCCTTACCCGAACTCTGGTTTTCAAATTCAAAACCCTTAGTGTCCTAATGCACTTAATCATTAGGTGGAGACTCTTCAACCTCCAGAAACCCAATTCCCAAACGGGAATAGAGTTGTCCTCCCGAATGTCGTAAACCTGATCTCGCTCCTAGAGAGAGAGAGAGAGAAAAAGGGGCGTCGACAGCATGGCGACTCTGTTGGGGATTTTTTAGGCTTCTACCACTGCATGTTATATGTGACTTTATTGCTCTTTTTATCTTTTACTGCTTTATTTAATGTCTTTATTCGAAACTAACTTGGCTTTTTGTTTCTTTTTCTTTACTGCTTTAATTTACTACTTTCCTTTAATACCATTGTAATTTTTGGGCAATTATTGTAATCATTATGAACGTGAAAATACGTGACAATTTGTTTCATTTTTGTAATTGCATCTTCGACATCATGTTCCACTCGTGCCAAAGAAATACCATAGCAACGCTTGATGAGTTGTTGCACTCTTCTAATATTATTAGCCCCTTAATTTTGGCAAAGGCGTATTTGCGGTAAAACTAGTCGATCAGTGGTGCAATCGACGGTTCCGCGCCTTTCCCTCTTGAGTTGTCCGCTCAAGGGTACCGGTCTAGCACCCCATAGAAACCTTATTCTATTTAACTGTTCATGCGTCACTGTCAAACCTAGTCGGGTCAGTTATGCTGTCCACATAATGACTCTTTAAGATAGCCTTATCCAAAGTCCACTGGGTTCCCCTGGAACCCAAATGGACAACACCATACTCTGTGCATTTATTTGGAGGACTAAATGCTGTTTATGCCAATAATTGATTTAAATAGTCGAGTCCGGCGGGGGTGAGGGACTAATGCTTTGTTTTGTAGAAAATGAGGTACGAAATTCCCAGATTCGGCATGGTAACCAATATTCACCCAAGGTTGCTAAGATGGTGGGAGGACCTTCATTCCAGTGGCCGGACTCTTGTCCGCAAATATTTGGGAAACCTACCCCCTCTTTTGGAAATTCGGCCGGACAAAAAAATCATAGAGGCTGCGACCTTATTCTGGGATGGTGATAGATCAGTATTTCGATTTGGGGACCTGGAAATGACCCCTCTGCTCGAGGAAATAGGAGGGTTAGCCGGTATTCCTTGGGAGACTTCGGGTTTGCTCATGCCAGAAAACCGCAAGGGTAAGGGTTTCTTCAAAATGATGGGGGTGAAGAAAAATTCAGATTTGACTTGTTTGAAGGACTCCTATATTCCTTTCGACTACCTGTACGAGAGGTATGGTCATAGCAAGTCCTACCATACCTATCCAGATGAATTCACCCTCACATCATTAGGGTATATCCATAGGAGAGTTTTCGTCTTCATGTTCTGCTTGCTGGGAATGATAGTGTTTCCCATGAAGAAGGCTAGGATCCATACTAGAATGGTCGCCAAGACACTAATGGAGGGGATTGAAGGGCAACATTTCAGCATAGTGCCCATGATTATTGAAGAGATCTACCGAGCTTTGGAAAATTGTCAATGAAGGGCCAGTCATTTTGAGGGTTGCAACTTATTACTCCAACTCTGGCTTATAGAACATCTCCAAAAGGGTCGATACCGTCAAGAGCTTCCGTGAAGGCCGTGGAATGATCATATAGCCTTTCACCATCCCAATAGAATGAACTATATGCCTGAATATTTGCTAGGTCGGGGGATGCTCGAGGATGGGTAGAGTTGTTTGAAAGCTTGAAAGAAGACAAGGTGTAGTGGATGTTCGAATGGTTCCCCACTAGAGAGTTCATCATCCGCTCCCGGGACGCTCCATTCCACATACTCATGGGTATGAGGGGAACTTATCCCTATGTTCCTCTCTGAGTCATGAGGCAGGCAGCGAGAAACCAAGTCTACCAAAGCTCGAGAAGATGAGTCATTTCAGGGCTGATTCCAAGACGACGACAGCCCATACAAATATCAAGCTCAACACATGTGGAACAGTAAGATCATCCTGGAAAAGGATTCCATAGAGCCTGAAAAATATCATGCCGGCTACACCTCATACTATCTAGGTTGGCTAGAAGAAGATCTTGCTGGGTTAGGATAGCCCGGGTCTGCTCGAGGTCACAGGGTCATCGATGAAAGGGCTGAGATACAGGTTAAGTACAATCAGTTGCGCAAAATGGTTAGGGAGTGCGAGAGTGAGCATCAGGAGATTCAAGAGGCTAATCAAAAGTTGATCGAGGAATGGAAGGATATGGCTGTCAGAGCCAACAAGCGCCTAGGGCATTTGGAGCAAGGGTTAGTAGAGCTGGAAGGGAAGTTCATCCAGAGGATCTAGAATTGCCAAAACACCAAGGGTAATGAAGGAGGACATTTGGCTAGGGCTTATCTGCTGCTGGGATTGCGTGAGCTGGTGACGCTGTTCGATGGAGCCAAAGATGCCGAGTCTAGGGAAGGTCCTTCTGGGTCCAAATAGTCAGGAGTTTCTTTTCTTTTTTGCTTTGAAATGTAATAAGGCCAATGTCCATTAGTGATATTTTACTTTACGCAATTTTAGTGCCGTTTTGGGATTCGTCTTATTTTTATCAATAAAATGAGGCATTTAGCATTATAAGTTCTCCAAATCAACTTGTCGCTAGGCCTACCTTGGTCACAACGAGGCACCCAATTTAAGACACGATTTATATTCTTGTACTATGTGTTTAAATATTGTAATATTTTTCACAGAATACGTACTAACTTGCTACCTTTTTTGTTCTTACTTTTATTTTTAATTCCCCTCCCCAAAAGGTTAGTTCATGCATTTTGGCATCGTCATCCTACTCCACCAGATCTAAGGGCCCTCCACCTCCTCCTCCTCCGAGTCCTATCAATATCAAGAACAAAGCAAAAACGGAGAATGTGAACAACATCAGAAAGGACGACTCAGCTGAAAGGGTAGAGGTTCCTCAGGGTGTTCAGGTATCCAAAGAAAGTGCTGCTCAGCTCGAACAAAAGTTACTGAAATTTCAAGAAGAACTAGACCAAGTTCGAAACTTGGCAAGTATGTCATTCTCCCTCACTACTCCAGGCATCAACTGTCCCAATGCTCAACACCCCGTACCTCCACAGAACATCCCGAAGCCACAGAAACAACCTGCTACTCATCAAAATTGCAACATATGTCACAAAAATGCTCCACTCCTCATCCCTGAACCATCAAATGATCATGCCCATAACACTCCCATATATGTGGAAACCGTGCCACAATACACTCAACCCATTACAAACACACTAGAGTCCGATGACAAAGACTTTCTCATCAAGAACCTGGCAGCCGAGCTCAAGAAATTGACTAGCCGAGTCCAGGGCGTTGAAAGAAGCAAAGGCATTGAAGGGTTGAATTATGAGGATTTTTGTATTCAGCCAGACGTTGAACTCCCGGAGCGGTACAAACCTCCCAAGTTCGAAATATTTGACGGTTCGGGAGATCCTAGAGTCCATTTGAGGACATATTGTGATAAGCTGGTTGGCGTAGGAAGAGATGAGAAGATTCGCATGAAACTCTTCATGAGAAGTTTGAAAGGCGATGTGCTATCTTGGTACATTAGCCAAGATCCCAAGAAGTGGACGAGCTGGGTTGGAATGGCATCCAATTTCATGGACAGATTCAGGTTCAATACAGAAAATCCACCAGATATCTTCTACATCCAGATTCTGAAAAAGAAACCCACTGAGACATTCCGTGAGTATGCTACTTAATGGAGATCCGAGGCTGCTAAAGTCAGGCCAGCCTTAGAGGAATAACAAATGAACCAATTTTTCATCCAAGCTCAGGATCCATAGTATTATGAGAGGTTAATGTTGATAGAGGGCCAGAAATTCTCCGATATCATCAAGCTAGGAGAAAGGATTGAGGAAGGCATTAAGAGCGGTACGGTCACTAATTTCGAGGCACTGCAAGCCACCAACAAAGCCCTACAATCTGGTGGCACATCCAAGAAAAAGGACGTGAGTACCGTGATGGTCGCACAAAGAACCAAGTCTCCAGTAAAATACCAAGCCTACCTGGTACCCCCTCTCACATACCAACCTATTCCTAATTACCAAGCACCTCTGCCCTCTAACCAAATTCAATCACCCGCTTACCAACCATCTCCATCCCCCGCATACCAACTGTCACACCTCCTTTTTGTGCTACTGTACCCCGTGAAGGGCGTAGTAAAGGGAGTTTTTCCAACTAAAGGACGATCGAAACGGGATTTATTATGAAAAGTTGGAATCGTCACTTGAGAGATTTTTGGTGTCCCAAGTCACCGGTTTGAATATTGAATCGAGGAAGAGATTGATTCCATATTACAGTCTACGAATTAGAAATCCGGATAAGGAATTCTGTTAACCCTGGAGAAGGTGTTAGGCATTCCCGATTCCGTGGTTCTAGCACGGTCGTTTAACTGTTATATTCGGCTTAAATTATCTGATTTTATACAGGATGAACTTATGTGCAAATTTAACCGTTTACCGCTTTTATTATTATTATTTTTAATGAGAATTGCAACGTTGTGAAAATACATCTCGAACCACGTAACATGAATGTACCCGTGGTTATCGACACGTTTCGACTCCGTTGAGATTTGGATTTGGGTCACATAAATGTATACCCGAGTTTAGGAAAGCAAATTATTTAAAGGCGCGCCTAAAGTGACTAGTGTATTATTATTTTGGGAAAGGCCATGAAATTTTGCTAAAATGGCCCGTCCCGAAATCTAAGAGTTTTAATATATACATTTATGAGGGCCCCGCAGTTTGTGCGTTTTATTTGGCGAGGCTCGTCTCAATTTGTTGGTAATCAAAACTTTGTGTAGAAGGGGAGCAACAAGGTGAGGATTAATTATATTAGGAAATTCCACCTTCCATCCATGTCAACTACACTTCAATTTATTAGTTATTCACATACTATCTGAATGCTCTCATGACCCACATAACCGCACGTTAGTACATATTTGTAGAACAAAATATGGATTCCACTACTTTCTTATAATAACAGAAAAAAAAATTCGAAATAAAGATCCAGCTCAAACAAAGGACAAATTAATCGTTTAAATCTCATGTTAAAATCAGCTCGCTCTACCTGTTTAACTAATGATGAGTCCTTAAACTCCAAATGTGACCACTACTGATATTAACCATTAACAAGTAATTATTCATTTTTTACATTTATTTGAAACTAAAACTAACCTTAATCACTAAAGCACACTCTAACGAATCACCTGCTCAATAATGATTTAAGTCACACACTAAGCTGTGGGTAATTCCTGATTCGAAGTTAAACCTACACGACCTGGGCCAAAGGGAATAAGCATCTGTGTGCTGTAATTTGTGTTTGATTTCTAGTATAGAAAATACTTAATGCGAACAGCCAAACCATTATACACTAGGGACTTGATTTCAACAAGAATGGATTATGTACTAGAATCAACAGTCCATCACAATTTAAATAGTTCAAATTATTTAAACAACAGTCTCAATTGAATAGTTGACATTACAATTAGAATGAATCAGCTAAGTAACAACATAGCATCCTACTAATTTTAGCTAATCAAGTAAGCACAAGTCGGGACATTACTTCATTTCAATCCCATTCAAGCTACATCAGTGAGAAGTCAAGTGTGTACCTGGTGTTGAAAGTAGAAGAAGAAGAAGGAGTGATCAGCACAGTAGAACAACACAGCAATAACAGCAATAAACTAGCAACAACCCAGTAATAACAACCACAACAGCAATGGAACAGTAACAGATGAACAACACCAATTGAAAACCAACAACAAATACTCAACACCCAAAATAAAACCCAACTCGAAACCAACTTCAACCGGAAAGTAGTAGAAAAGCAGTCCAAGAATCAACTTTAACCAGACAAACACTAGCTTCCACTTCAGGAATGAATCAATGACCCCCAGTACCAACAGAAATAGAGCTTAACTCACAGCAATATCAACACAAGCCAAATGAACTCAAAGATACACTAGAGTTACTTAAGATCAGTCTTAGTGTATTTAAATCAGGAAAATGAAATCAATGAAGCAAAAGAGAGGATTCAATGAAATAGTGGGGTTTTCAGCTCTCAAATTTCAACTCTCAATTTTGACATTTTTTTTTTAGATTTCCAAAAGCCCTCATTTTCCGACCAAAAGAAGACCCCCTATTCTGCCCAAGTCTACTTCTATATATACCCCCATCCCAGACCCATTATCATTCTTGAAACACTTAAACAATTCAGAAAATTCTTGCCCATGATATTCCCTTACAGCCCCACTACTATGTTTCTTGTTTCATTTGTTTTATTCAAAGTTATGGATGCCTATTTGTTTAATACCATTATGTCTTGTTCCCCACTCCTATTTAAACAAATGTATTATTTTAATACTCCTGACAATCCACTTAACTAACATATTTCAGAACTTCTAAAATGCCAAAACAACCCCTGAAACTACTGAAATCTAGCCTTAATCCCCTTTCAATCTGTACCCAACCCCCAACATCTATAGCCAATTCAAATCTAACGATTGACTAATTGAACACATAAAACATAATAAACTGAACCCTAATTCAACTGGACAGATTGCAAAGCTTTAGTTGAAAAACCTAAGACCTCCTGATAACTAGGCAAGCAATCACGAAGTATGAATTGACAACAAAGGAAACCAAACATCACCTTGATACCCCACAGAACTTCCACAGAACATAGAAGTTGAATAAAAGATCACACTTATATTCAACAGAAGACTCAACAACAGTTTGAATTTTGGCCTTAAATTGGATCAACGGCATCACAGTAATCAGAACAAAACCATATTGAACTATAATTGGTATAGATACAGGGAATAAATCAACACAAAACCTAAACAAGAACACCTAAACATTGTAAACACATTGAACGAGAATAAGCTGCATTCATATGCAAAATGGTGAACAACAAAGATAGCACACTTTGAACTAACAGTAATCGCGAGCAATTACGGGATTAGCTACAGTTTTATACAAAACTTACTAACACTGGCTTTTAAGATCAAACTAAAGAACAAACATACTCAATTGATGCGGCATATGCCAACCAACCACATGAGAAAAATTGGACCAGAAAAAGGTACGAAAGAGAAGAGAGAAATAAATTTGAAAAGATGATGAAATGCAACAAAGCTTAAACAGATAGTCAGCAACAAAAATAGAAAAGAAAAAGAAGTAAAATACCTCAAAATCTCAGACCAGATTCCACTCAGTTCCCATTAAAACTTCAACTTAAACTTTTTGAGGTCCAAACGGACTTTAATCGAGTGTTTTCGGCTGAAAACACTTAACTAAAGTCGGTTAAGAACCTCAAATTTCCCCTTATACTCGGGCAGGTTCCAGGTCTTGGCTCTCTAGGTCTCGCCCAACTGATTTAGCATTTGGCAAATTCCAGCTCGGTTCGAGCTGAAACATCATGGGATTTGGGGCAATGGTAGTCTAGAGGCTCAGGGGTATGACTTGGGGAGGGTTTAGGTTCAGCGCCGCCACCAAAGGATCTTGTGGCAGCGCTAGGGTTCATGTCTTCAAACTGAGATTCGAAGGGTTCTAGGGTGATTCGAGGAAAACTAGGGCTAGGTATGGTCATAGGATAAGGAGGGGGACCTAGGGTGTTAACTTGGTGGTGATTGGGCGGATTAGGGTTTTTGACTGATCCTTCGATTGAAGATTCGAAGTCGTTGGCTGGGATTCGAAGGATAAGGTTCAAGGTTTTGAAAAGGGGAGGTTGAGGTGAATAAGTGGTGTA
>MU745238.1:168500-186461 GCA_026770625.1 Nicotiana glauca
GGGGAGTAATTAATCCTGGCCGTTGGACCAATTAAGATCAACGGCCTGGATCTCTCACTTAAAAGGAACGACATCGTTTAGACGTCTCCGAGACCGGGTTGGTCTCTGATGGAACGGGTCAGGCCTGGACACGGGTTGAGTCGAGCGATTTTGATCGTGCGATCAGATGGGTTTAACGGCTTGGATTCGAGACACCTGGAACGATGTCATTTGGTTGATGTTAGGGCTGAACCGGACCGTTTGATCAAGTGAGATCCACGGTTCAGATTCTCCATGCCCAAACGACGTCGTTTGGACGTTTGCTGGGCGATAGATTGGGGCTGGGTCGGAGAGGTGTTTGAATTGGGCCTGTAAGGGGGAGGGGGGTTGTTTTGGTTTGGGCCTGTGGAAATTTTGCTTGGTCGGAGTTTCCTCTTCTATTTTTTGTTCTTTTCCTTTTTAATTCCTAATTTAAAACAAAAATTCCTAGGTTAAATCATGAAATCCAAAAATTAACTTAAAATACTAATTAACTCTTAATAATAAACATTACACAAAAAGAAAATCACACAATTTTGACATTAAGAGCTAAAAATACAAAGTACATATTTTTGTGATTTTCATTTTGTAAAACAAACTTAATTACTCCTAATTGTAAAATTAAGTCCTAAAATGCAAATGTGACATATTTTTGTATTTTCATTGATTTAAACAAATAGACATGCACAAGAAAACGCAAACAATAAAAGAAAAATAACACAAAAATCCACAAAAATCACACACAACACAAAACCATTTTATTTTGAATTTTTTGGGAGTAATTCATGTGAGGCAAAAATCACGTGCTCACAGCTGCCCCTCTTTTCCTGTAAACACGAAGAGTTTTCGTGCAAAGACAAAGTGAGCGGATACGAGCGATTTTTGCCCATTTGAATACTCTGTGTGAAGCATCTTTTGAAAGATTTGACCGAACTTTTGCTTCCAAAGGTCTCCTACATATCCTTGGCTAAAAAGGAATTAGGTCAATATAGTTCGGGAGCGTTGGTAGCTGGGACTACCATGGAACTGCAATTTTGCTGTTACTGCTGTTGCTGCTGCTACTACTGCTTACCGACCTCCTTATTACACCGTGCTAAAAGAAAACAAGAAGCTAGACTAAACTAAGGATTACAAAATCTTATCTATCTTCAAACTTGCTCTTGCCGCCTTGCTTTCTTGTTGGCTTGTGTTTCCTCCACTGTTTCTCTCTTTCTGAAGTGGAATTTATGCTGAGGATATTTTGTTGTAACCCTCCGCTTTACTGACTTCTGACTTGAACTTGAGTACATTGCTCTGTTCTACAGGCGAGGCTCCTGACTTCAAACTTAAAATGTATTCCTTTGTTCTACAGGCGGGCTCCTGACTTCAGACGTGAAATATATTCCTCTATTCTACAGGCGGGCTCCTGACTTCAACAACCATTTAAAAATAATACAACCTCCATTCTCCAGGCGGGCTCTTGACTTCAACAACTTAAAATGATAATGCCTCCATTCTCCAGGCGGGCTCCTGACTTCAACAATTTAAAAATGATAATGCCTCCATTCTCCAGGCGGGCTCCTGACTTCAACAACTTAAAATATTAACGCCTCCATTCTCTAGGGGGCTCCTGACTTCAATAACTAAAAATATAACACCTCCGTTCTCCAGGCGGGCTCCTGACTTCAACAATTTAAAACTGATAACGCCTCCATTCTCCAGGCGAGCTCCTGACTTCAATAACTAAAAATGATAACACCTCTATTCTCCAGGCGGGCTCCTGACTTCAAAAAATAAAAATATAACACCTCCGTTCTCCAGGCGGGCTCCTGACTTCAACAACTTAAAATGATAACGCCTCCATTCTCCAGGCGGGCTCCTGACTTTAACAATTTAAAAATGATAACGCCTCCATTCTCTAGGCGGGCTCCTGACTTCAACAACTAAAAATGATAACGCCTCCATTCCACAGGCGGGCTCCTGACTTCAATAACTAAAAATATAACACCTCTGTTCTCCAGGGGGGCTCCTGACTTCAACAATTTAAAAATGATAAAGCCTCCATTCTCCAGGCGGGCTCATGACTTCAATAACTAAAACTGATAACACCTCTATTCTCCAGGCGGGCTCCTGACTTCAATAACTAAAAATATAACACCTCCGTTCTCCAGGCGGGCTCCTGACTTAAACAACTTAAAATGATAACGCCTCCATTCTCCAGTCGGGCTCCTGACTTCAACAATATAAAAATGATAATGCCTCCATTCTCCAGGCGGGCTCCTGAATTCAACAACTAAAAATGATAACGCCTTCATTCCACAGGCGGGCTCCTGACTTCAATAACTAAAAATATAACACCTCCGTTCTCCAGGCGGGCTCCTGACTTCAACAATTTAAAAATGATAATGCCTCCATTCTCCAGGCGGGCTCCTGACTTCAACAACTTAAAATGATAACGCCTCTATTCTCCAGGCGGGCTCCTGACTTCAACAATTTAAAAATGATAGCGCCTCCATTCTCCAGGCGGGCTCCTGACATCAACAATTTAAAAATGATAACGCCTCCATTCTCCAGGCGGGCTCCTGACTTCAATAACTAAAAATGATAATGCCTCTATTCTCCAGACTGGCTCCTGACTTCAATAACTAAAAATATAACACCTCCGTTCTCCAGGCGGGCTCCTGACTTCAACAATTTAAAAATAATAATGCCTCCATTCTCCAGGCGGGCTCCTGACTTCAACAACTTAAAATGATAATGCCTTCATTCTCTAGGCGGGCTCCTAACTTCAACAATTTAAAAATGATAACGCCTCCATTCTCTAGGCGGGCCCCTGACTTCAACAACTTAAAATGATAACGCCTCCATTCTCAAGGCGGGCTCCTGACTTCAACAACTTAAAATGATAACGCCTCTATTCTCCAGGCGGGCTCCTTACTTCAACAATTTAAAAATAATAACGCCTCCATTCTCTAGGCAGGCTCCTGACTTCAACAACTTAAAATGATAACGCCTCCATTCCCAGGCGGGATCCTGACTTCAAAAACTAAAAATATAACACCTTCGTTCCCCAGGTGGGCTCCTGACTTAAACAATTTAAAAATGATAACGTCTCCATTCTTCAGGCGGGCTCCTGACTTCAATAACTAAAAATGATAACGTCTCTATTCTCTAGGCGTGCTTCTGAGTTCAATAACTAAAAATGATAACGCCTCCATTCTCCAGGCGGGCTCCTGACTTCATTAACTAAAAATATAACACCTCCGTTCTCCAGGCGGCCTCCTGACTTCAACAACTTAAAATGATAATGCCTCCATTCTCCAGGCGGGCTCCTGACTTCAACAATTTAAAAATGATAACTCCTCCATTCTCTAGGCGGGCTCCTGACTTCAACAACTTAAAATGATAACGCCTCCATTCTCCAGGCGGGCTCCTGACTTCAACAACTTAAAATGATAACGCCTCCATTCTCCAGGCGGGCTCCTGACTTCAACAATTTAAAAATGATAACGCCTCCATTCTCCAGGCGGGCTCCTGACTTCAACAACTTAAAATGTTAACGCCTCCATTCTCTAGGTGGGCTCCTGACTTCAATGGGCTCCTGACTTCAATAACTAAAAATATAACACCTCCGTTCTCCAGGCGGGCTCCTGACTTCAACAATTTAAAAATGATAACGCCTCCATTCTCCAGGCGGGCTCCTGACTTCAACAAAAAATGATAACGCCTCCATTCTCTAGGCGGGCTCCTGACTTGAACAATTCAAAAATGATAACGCCTCCATTCTCCAGGCAGGCTTCTGACTTCAACGACTTAAAAATGCATTCTATCGCCGTTGTTCCTTCCTACCTCCTGAACCATTTTTCTTCTAATCTTGAATCATCATTCTTCAGAACTTCTTCCCTCAAAACCTATGCTGTCTTCTGTGAATTGCTGGGGATAAAACTTTTCAAAATGTATTATCTTCCTCCTTCAAAGATTACCTTCCTTCTTTCAACTACTGGGGATAACACTGGTTCAACGACCACTTCCCTTAAAACTTGTGTCTTCTTGCTTTTTCCAAGACCACTTCACCCAGAGCTTGTAATGTCCTCCTCCGAAGTTGCTTTATTCAAAACTTGTTGTCTCGCCTTCCCTTAAATCTGGGATTTCTTCCCTCAAAACTGGAATTGCTTCCCTTGTTCCTCCGATGGGTACCCGATTTCAGGAAAATTTTCAAATGTGGAAGAAAATTTTCTGCCCCAGTTTGATAATTTTTCTTGTGGCATGTCTTTCCACCATCTATAATATGTCCCTTACCTTCTTCAAATCAAAGAAAATTCTGTTAGTTTAAAACATGGTGAGCGGTCGTGCCACTCCTGCCGGGGATGGTTTTTCCTTTTCCCTCTTTTGCATGCTCCGCGTTGTTCGACCATTCTAGAAACTTGGTCAATAATCTGCCGGGGATGCTCCTGCTTCTTGGCGATTCTTTGTTCACCAACTTCTCGATTGTTGTTTTCCACTTTTACTCCATATTCTCCCGAAATTTCAGACCAACCCATCATTTGGCCTTACAACGAAATCTATCTCGTCCTCGTCCCACTATCAGAATTTGCTGGGGGTGATGTTATTTGTTGGGGGATGATATTCCTTCTGGGGATGATATTTCTCCTGGTCTTACAACGACATCTTTTGTTCCATTACACTTATCTCCGACCTGTCCTGTCCAAATTTCACTTTGCACCATTTTGGAAACTGGTAGTAGGCTCTGAAAATCCTTCTTAAAACAATCTACCATTGCAAAATCTTTAAACAAAAGAAATGAAAAATGATGCCTTCAAGAGATAGCAACAGAAAAATCTTCCTGAACGACTGGGGAGAAGAAAAAGGAAAAGAACTTATCTGAACGGTATAACTGACCCCAATGATCATGTCAGGCATTCTGGACTAACCAACCCAGTCTATTTATATCAATCAACCTTTCTGATGGCTCTATTTTGCATTTCAAAGGCCCCATGATCCAACTCTTTTGCCGAATCAACATCTTTGTTCTGCTTGATGCCTCGACGAATCCTTTCTGTCAACCTTATCTTGTTCGTCCCCTTTTTAACTCCTTGTCGCCTCATAGTGCCCTTCGAGGGGTTTTCACTGATAAGACTCTCTCATTCCTCTCGACCCCCGTCACCTTAGGGTGCCCAGAAGGTTTTCACCGATAAGACTCTCTCATTTTATTTCTCTCAACTTCCATCGCCTTATGGTGCCTGTGAAGGCTTTCACCGATAAGACTCTCTCATTTTATTTTTCAGCTGAGGATTGGAGTGTTACCGATAAGACTCTCTCCGTTGGGGATTCTTTTGGATATCAATTCTCTTCAGCTTATGATCCTCTTTCTACTGGGGATTAGAGTGTTATTCCCGACTTCCATTCGCCTGACTTGGTACTTCTCTGATACTGATTGGGAGGTCTTTTTGGACATCAGCTGGGGATTTAAATTCTTGGTATATGGCTTAAAAGCAAAGGGTATCACGAGTTTTAAAATAATTTTGATGGGTAAAATGTTACAACTCTTGGAATCAAACTTCTTTCCCGAAATTTAAAAACATAACTTCTGCCCCAGTTTTGTTTCTTGGGGATCTTTTGACTTTTATTACGCCATTACCGAGCCGTGAGGCACCTACATATCCTCTTCGAGGAATCAGGTCAAACGTAGTTCCCAGTTCCTTTGTTTTCTTGTTACTTTCTTTTGTTTTTTTTTGTGTTATCATTTTATTCTCTTTTTTTTTTCATTTTCATTACTGATTCCAAAAGAGGGGTATGAAAGAATAAATAAGGCTCGAAAAGGGTTAAAAGTGTTTGGGTAGTAGAAAAATTGACCCCGTTATTTCATTCTCCGATACAATGCCAAGTACAAACAAACAGAGATAATTACAACCAAAAGAAATCATACATAATATCTCTTGATTGCATCAGAATTGATAGCCATGTCTATACATCTTCCTTCAATATCCGTCAAACATAAAGCGCCATTGGACAGCACTCTGGTCACAATAAACGGCCCTTACCAATTCGGGCCGAACTTGCCCTTTGATTCGGCCTGATGTGGAAGGATTCGTTTCAACACTTGTTGCCCCACTTCAAATTTCCTGGGACGCACCTTCTTATTGTATGCTCTTGCCATCCTCTTTTGATACAGTTGGCCATGACATACTACGGCCAATCTCTTTTCATCAATCAAGCTCAACTGCTCCAATCGGGCTTTGACCCATTCATCATCATCAATCTCAGCCTCAGCGATAATTTGGAGAGACGGAATTTCAACTTCCGCCGGTATCACTACCTTAGTTCTGTATACCAATGAATAAGGAGTTGCACCTACTGAAGTATGAACGGTAGTGCGATCACCCAACAATGCAAATGGTAACTTTTCATGCCATTGTCTAGACCCTTCTACCATCTTCCTCAATATCTTCTTTATATTCTTATTGGCTGCCTCAACTGCTCCATTCGCCTTAGGACGATACGGGGTAGAATTGCGGTGTGTATTCTTGAATTATTGACATACTTCTTTCATCAAACTGCTGTTAAGATTAGCACCATTATCCGTGATGATCACCTTTGGGATCCCAAATCTACAGATGATATGGGAATGAACGAAATTCACCACTGCTTTCTTGGTTACCGACTTGAAAGTTTTAGCCTCAACCCACTTGATAAAATAATCAATGGTCACCAGGATAAACCTATGACCGTTGGAAGCTGCTGGCTCAATAGGTCCAATGACATCCATTCCCCATGCAACAAAGGGCCATGGTGCTGACATCGTGTGTAACTCTGTTGGTGGAGAATGAATCAGATCTCCGTGTATCTGACACTGATGATATTTCCGCACGAAACCGATACAATCACGCTCCATAGTGAGCCAATAATACCCTGCTCGAAGAATCTTCTTCGCCAATACATATCCGCTCATATGTGGCCCACAAACTCCGGAATGCACCTCTGTCATAACAGTCGCGGCTTGACTAGCATCTATGCATGTTAGCAATCCCAAGTCTGGCGTTCTTTTGTACAAGACTCATCCACTGAGGAAGAACCCATTTGCTAACTGTAGAATAGCTCGCTTTTGATCTCTGATAGCATGTGCCGGGTATATCCCCATTCTAAGGTACTCTTTGACATCATAGAACCACGGCTCGCCATCTAATTCCTCCTCCATGATGTTGCAATAAGCATGCTGATCACGAACCTGAATATGCACCGAGTCAACATGAATTTTATCTGGATGATGCAACATTGACGTTAAGGTGGCCAAAGCATCAGCAACCTCATTATGAACCCATGTGCCTGAACTCCACCGATTGAAACTGTTGACATAGATCGTGCAAGCATTGTTGATATGGTATGAGCTTCAAATCCCATGTTTCCCATTCACCTTGAATCTGATGCACCAGGAGGTCCGAGTCTCCCAAGACCAAAACATCCTGGACATCCATGTCCGCAGCTAACCGTAAGCCCAAAATGAATGCCTCATACTCAACTATGTTGTTAGTACAATAAAAATGCAGCTGAGCCGTAACAGGATAATGATGCCCTGTTTCGAAAATAAGTACCACTCCTATTCTAACTCCCTTCGCATTTGCTGCTCCATCAAAGAAAAGCTTCTATCCCGATTCCTTAATTAACTCCAGCTCGTCGACATGCATCACTTCTTCATCAGGAAAATACGTCTTTAATGGCTCATAGTCCTCATCGACCGGGTTCTCGGCCAAGTGATCTGCCAACGCCTGTGCTTTCATCGCAGTCCGAGTCACGTAAATAATGTCGAACTTCGTAAGCAGAATCTGCCACTTCGCCAATCTCCCTATAGGCATGGGCTTCTGGAAAATATACTTCAATGGGTCCAGACGAGATATGAGGTAAGTAGTATAAGATGACAAATAATGCTTCAACTTCTGTGCCACCCAAGTTAGGCGCAACATGTCTTCTCAAGTTGAGTGTACTTAACCTCATAAACCGTAAACTTCTTGCTGAGTTAATAGATGGATTGCTCCTTCCTACCCGTGATGTCGTGTTGCCCCAGTACACAACCAAATGAATTCTTCAAGAGCGTTAGATAAAGAATCAACGGCCTCCCTGGCTCGGGTGGAACCAACACAGGTGGATTTGATAAATACCCTTTTATCTGGTTGAATGCCTCCTAACACTCTTTCGTCCATTCTATTGCAGCATCTTTCTTCAGTAACCGAAAAATGGGTTCACAGGTCGTGGTGAGTTGAGCGATAAACCTACTGATATAGTTTAACCTTCCCAACAAACTCATCACCTCAGTTTTGTTCTTTGGAGGTGGCAACTCCTGAATGGATTTGATCTTTGACGGGTCTAACTCAATGCCTCGCCTACTAACTATGAATCCCAACAGCTTTCCAGATGGAACACCAAATGCACATTTAGCAGGGTTAAGCTTAATATCGTACTTTCGAAGTCTTTGGAAAAATTTCCTTAGGTCTCTTACGTGATCTACCTGATGCCTGGATTTTATAATCACATCATCCACGTATACCTTAATTTCTTTGTGTATCATATCATGAAACACGGTAGTCATTGCCCTCATATATGTTGCTCCAGCATTCTTCAAACCAAATGGCATTACCCGATAGTAGTAATTTCCCCACAGTGTGATGAAAGTCGTCTTCTCTGCATCCTCCTCATCCATCAAAATTTGATGATACCCAGCATAGCAATCCACAAAAGACCCGATATCATGTTTGGTACAATTATCGATGAAAATATGGATGTTGGGTAACGGGAAGTTATCCTTTGGGTTTGCCCTATTCAGATTGCGGTAGTCAACACATACCCTGATTTTTCCATCTTTCTTTGGCACTGGTGCCACATTAGCCAACTAACTAGGATATCGAGTAACCCGAATAACCTTTGCATTCAACTGTTTGGTTACTTCTTCCTTAATCTTCACACTCATGTTGGTGTTGAACTTCCTCAATTTTTGCTTAACGGGAGGGCATGCCGGGTCAGTGGGCAATTTATGAACAACCAAATCGGTGCTTCAACCTGGCATGTCGTCGTATGAACATGCAAAAACATCCTTGAACTCAACAAGTGCTCTGACTAATTCTTCCCTGATGTTTGGTTCAATGTGGATGCTTATTTTAGTTTCCCGAACGTTATCTGCATCCCCCAGATTAATGGCTTCCGTGTCATTTAAGTTGGACTTGGCTTTCTCTTCAAATCGGCTTAATTCTCTGTTAATTTCCTCGAAGGCTTCATCCTCATCGTATTCCGACTCATCATCATATTCTACCTCTTGTACTTCTAGTTCAGAATTAGATTGATTTTTTAGACTCGGTTGAAGATCCGTCGTGCATGCCATGTCATTAAGACCAGTATAAAGAGAACTGTTCAAAAAAGAAAAGAAGAAAACAAAATTAAAATAAAACAAAGAGTAAAGAAGAAACTTTCATTGATTGAAGTACGGGATAACAAGGTTTCACACTTTGACGAATAAAAGAAAATTGGACTACAACCCTGGAATAGTCCAGCTAAACATGAAGGAAAATCAAAGCCTACTACCAAGACTCCCTCCGCATGGGAAGAGGAGTAGCCCTCTAATTGTTGACCTTGGCCTTAGGCCCCATAAACTGTACGTCTGCCTTGCTGGATCCTTCTCCAGCTTCTACCATGTTGACTTCGGCAAATAATATTTTAAAACCTTCATCCAAATCCCCATTCATACCAATCAGTGGCCCTATAAACTTGGACAACAACTGCTTTTTAATGCTCGACCTGACAAAAGATCGGGACAGGCGTGGGGTCGGCTTGGGAAGGACCCATGCCTTTTTCTTCATCTTTTTGTCCCGTCGCACATCCGCCGCTGTAGGCTTGAAACCCAGTCCAAAGGTATCCAGATTTTTGGGCAAAGAAACCGGCTGAACAATACCCTGAAGATCAGCCCCCAAACCTTTGCCTGGCACAAACCCGTTCTTCATCATCTCCGAGGCTACCATGACAGTTGCAGCTGCTATCCTGGGAAGTGGGATGTTTTCTCCCTCAGGAATTTTGTCCACTGAAACCGTATCGAAAACCTGGTAAACCCATCGTCCCTTGTCGTCATCAGTCTCTATGAAGGGAACGATGGCATCACTCACGGCGCATGTATTGTCTTCCCCATGCACTACGATTTCTTGTCTATCCCACTCGAACTTGACCATCTGATGTAGTGTAGAAGGCACTACTTTGGCAACGTGAATCCATGGTCGCCCCAACAAAAGATTATATGATACTGCGACGTCTAACACTTGGAACTCCATGGTGAATTCGACCGGACCAATTGTCAATTCAAGTATGATTTCACCCACTGTGTCTGTGCCACCCCCATTGAACCCTCGAACGCGGATGTTGTTCTTGTGAATTCTGTCATTATCAACCTTCAGTTTGTCCAAGGTAGGCAAAGGACAGATATTGGCACTGGACCCATTATCAATCAGTACTCGAGTGACTATCGAGTCTTCACACTTCATGGTCAAATAGAGGGCTCTATTATGTTCTGTCCCCTCTACGGGCAATTCATTGTCGGAAAATGTCACCCGGCTCACCTCAAAAATCTTGTTTGCTATTTTCTCCAAATGGTTTAAAGAGATCTTGTCCGGCACATGGGCTTCGTTCAAAATTCTCATCAACGCCCAGCGGTGCTCGTCGGAATGGATCAATAATAATAGCAATGAGATTTGTGCCGGGGTCTTCCTCAGCTGCTCCACAATGGAGTAGTCCTGCACCTTTATCTTCTTCAAAAGCTCTTCCGCCTCCTCCTCAGTAACTGGCTTCTTTGTTGCTACTGGATTGGTCCGTCTTAACTCTGCAGGAGCAAAACACCTTCCCGAACGAGTTAGACCTTGGGTTTCGCACACTTCTTCCACAACTTCTTTCCCCTTATACATCACTGTCACTTGATTGTAACTCCATGGCACGGCCTTCTCACTGATTACTGGCAACTGCAATACTAGCTTGATAACAACCGGTTCTGTGTGTGCCCCTTTCACTACTAACACAGGTGTGCTTGATACCCCCTACATCACTATATTGACTGGCTCTGGTTTCTCCGCATCAATAGACGACCCTTTCCCCATCACCACAACTGGCTTGGTGTCTACACTTCTTAGCTGTACCACTGCTTTCTCATTGGCTAGTTTTTCCCTAGGACTGGTTTCACTGGCCCAGATCATCATTACTGTTTGTGAGGGCTTCTTAAGCTCCCCTCCCTTGTGCACAAGTTCGATCATGTGGGTCTCATGGTGCGTTGGCAGCGGATTCTGATTGATGTTTGGTGCTTCTGGAGCCTGAACCTCGATCCTGTTTGTATCAATAAGGTCTTGCACTGTAGTCTTCAACTTCCAGCATTTCTCATTATCATGCCCGGGGGCCCCCAAACAATATTCACAACTCACTGAATGGTCCAGATTTATGGGAAGGGGATTTGGCAATTTGGGCTCAATAGGATTCAATAGGCCTAGCTGCCTCAATTTGTGGAAAAGAGTAGTATAGGTTTCTCCCAATGGGGTAAATGTTCTTGGCCTTTGCACTTTCTCATTCTTGCAACCTTGATTCCCACAGAAACCTGACCCTAATGGGTTTCTGTAGGCCCTCGGGGGTAGATATATGTTTTATGGAGGTGGATATGCATTTTGGGGAGCCGGCGCGCGCCATTGCGGGTGAGCTGGAGGCTGGGTATATGTTTGGGCGTGATGGACGGAGAAACGTGGCTATGAGTAGTAGGGTTGTGGAGGGATATATGAAGTGTATGGGTAATTTGGGCGATAGGGTCTGGGCTGGTAGTAGGGTGAAGGACCTCTAGATCTGGACCAAGTGCATGCTTCGACTGTTGCGACTTCTTCTCTCTTATTTTTCCCGAGCGCACCTCCCGTGCCGCTCTGGATAGCCTGTGTGGTAGCCTTGATCGTCGAGTAACTCATGATCTTGTTGGACTTGAGTCCTTCTTCAATCATGCCGCCCATCTTTATGACCTCATTGAAAGATTTACCAACTGATGTCACTAGGTGACCAAAGTAAGTCGGCTCCAAAGTCTGCAAAAAGTAGTCCACCATTTCACCTTCTCTTATTGGTAGATCGTTTCTCGCCGCCTATTCCCTCCTACTGAACCCGAACTCCCTGAAGCTCTCTCCGGGCTTCTTCTCAAGTTTCAATAGTGTGAGACGGTCAGGGACGATCTCAAGGTTATACTGGAAGTGACCTGCAAATGCTTGTGCTAGATCGTCCCAGGTATACCACCTGCTAGGATCCTGTCTCGTGTACCATTCCAGCACAGATCCGCTCAAACTTTGACCAAAATAAGCTATCAGCAGCTCGTCTTTTCCCCCGGCTCCTCTCATCTTACCGCATAAACCTCGCAGATGTGCCATTGGATCACTATGCCCCTTGTACCGATCAAACTTTGGCATCTTGAAACCCACCGGCAATTGAACATCGGGGAAAGGACACAGATCCTTGTAGGCCATACTGACTTGCCGCCCAATCCATGCTTATTCCTGAAGGACTGCTCCAGGCTCTTCACTTTGCGAAGCACTTCATCCTGCTCCGAACTCTTAGCTAGCCTCTCAGTTTCCGCAGGGATCTCAAAGTGAGGATTATAATTATGTGGCTCGGGTGCTTTGAAGGTAGGTTCAGGGGGATAGTATTGGTTATTATGAGCCTGAAACAGCGGCTCACTGGATGATCTTTGTAGTGTGGCTGGTGGGGGTGCCACGAAAACAGGGGCAGTTGGTGGAGTGGGGTTCTGATTGGGTGGTGGAGCTTGGGGGTCATAGGTACTTCTCCCCTGATAGTATTGGTGAATTGGGAAGCTGGTCGATGGGCCAGGGGGAGGGTATTCCGGCGTGTGCATCGGTGGGAGGGCAGGAGTAGCAGGAGGGACTGGCACTTTTTGCACCCTAGCCCAGGCTAGGTGCATTTCTTTCATCTCTTGTCTCAACTTGTCTACTTCCTCCTTAAGCATTTGGTTCTCCGTCTTTTCCTCCTCAACACTTTTCTCCAAGTTAGACATGCTTTTCGGTATGGGCCCTTTAGATCTTGTCCGGTAATCGTAATCTGCCAGTATGTTCTAACAAGCGAACTGTCTGAAACTGGTATGTAACAAACTGGAGTAGTGTTAGGGTTTTAACATATTGGATAACCGCATATTGGCATGAATGCACCTATACAGTTAATCGCCTCTATTATGCATTGGCTCGGCTGCATGCGTCATCCCGGCTTTTTACATGTGTGCCCCAAACTTTCCTTTATTTCCTTTATTTCTTTCTTTCTCATTTTTCTATTACTTCCCTCTTTTCTTTTCTCTTTAATGGTGGTGGTCTAATCTTATGTGGATTGCCTATGTATCATGTCCCCGCATGAATCAGACCGTGCGTAGTTCTAAAGTAAATGCAAACAAAAAGAAATTTTTTGGGGTTTTCAAATTTTCATTAACACTGAATTACAGAAGTACCTAAAACATAATTTCTAAGACTCTAAGGCTCGGGACATGTCTTTTCTAGGGATTAAAAAAATAGACTTGAAACATGCATTCTAAAAAACAAAAATACAGACTCGAAAGGGAAATGCAATCAAGAAAACATTAATGCCTCCAACCCTGCCCTTGGAAAACTTCCTGGCCTTGTGGCGGGCCTGCTTGCTATGTCATCTTGGAGCCAATAGAGTTCTTCTATTATCTGCCGGACGAAGATCATTACAGTGGCAAAAAACATGGATCTTGTCATGTCTTCACACTCGCAGCACTTCATTGTGATATAGTTAGCAATCTTTTCAACTCTATATCTTATAATGCCATTTTCTCGCAGTAGGCGATCGATCTGTTGGGATCTAGCCTCTAAGACCTGGGTGGCGGTGTGATTTTGCTTTTGCAAGTGGTGCAGATCTGCTTCCAACCGGTCCATTATGGCTTAACAATGTTCCCTTTCGGTTTTGAATCTCTTGGCTTGCTTAGCCATTTCACCTTTGAGGCTGCCAATCGTCATTTCCCATCCCGCAGCACCTCTTTCATATCTTTCTTTCATCTGTTGAATGAGGGCTGCACGCCCCTCGACATTTTTAGTTAATCTCTCTTGTGTCTTTGCTAATTCAGACTTAGCTTTCTCAAGGCCATCTTCATAGTCACGCACCTTTTGAGTAAGGCTATAAATGAGCCTTTCATCTTTCCCGCTTCGGCCCGGATGCTCAGCTGCTATTTTAAACTGTCGAACCTGGGCCCTGATAGCCTTATTTTCTTGAACCAGTCTTTTTCTTTCACCCTCGGCCTCTTGTGCCTGCAAACTGTTGTTGAAGGTGATATTTCTCAGCTCTTCTCGCAGATCATGGATGGTGGCCCGATATTCTCTTTCCTTTTCCCCCCAAGCTAACCATTCTTGAATTTTGTCATCAAAAGCTTGAATGTGGGGCCTTTTGGCAAGCCTCATGGGTTCGGGTGCCGGTTCATTGTTCACATGAAAGCTCCTCCTAAACCATACGGCATAATCGGGATCAACCTCGCCTTTAGTCGGGTCTGGTACAGAGGTGTTACTTTTTAGATACCGACAACAGTGCCAATCTCTTTGTACTAGAGCCTCGGTGATCGTTGCCTCTAGGTGTAGTTCAATGACTTGAGTGCTCAGGTCTACCTCTTCAGGTATCACCTGGTATCTTCCGAGTTGTCTCAGCACTCTTTATGGCGCATATGGTTGTATACTTCTTGCTCCCATCAACATTAGGTAGCCTTTCGAAGCAGTCATGTAGATGATTTCTGTTATTGGGAGCTAACCTATGGTCCATTCAACTTGATCTGCTCTCAATTTTCTCAAGTAGGAAACCCATGCTTCAAACCCCTCTGGTGGTTTGTAATCTTCCACACTTTCCTCATATTTATTGATGAAATTGTTCCCGTCCGAAGCATATCTCATGAACTTAGGATGATGGCGGAGGTGTTCGATCATCTACATCTGAAGAAGAATGCCGCAGCCTTCGAAAAACTAAATCCCAGATTTGCACAAAGTTAATGCCCGGTAAATATCTTACAGCACTAACGGGACAAAAGTGTGATCTTTTTTGTCGATGAGAACCTGTGCGATCCTGGCCAAACGAATATCTATTGTACCCTCGGAATTTGGAAACACCATGATTCCCAAGAATGCTACAACGAAAGCAAATCATCGGTGAATCTCCCATGTGCTTTTGTTTTGTTTATTACTCAAACCCTTCTCATATGTTTCAAACCCGGCTGAGTTTCCGAACCTGTAATACAAGAAGTAGAACTTACAACTCTCGTTGCTTGCGCGCTCGTTGCTCATTTGCTTGCTAATTCTCAAAAGATCGAAGAATTTGTGTACTGAGGGAGCCCTGGGAAATATGAGCTGCCGCTTTCTTAACTCTTGGCCGAAATCAATGTACCCAGCTATTTCTTCTAGGGTGGGCGTGAGTTTGAAATCCGAGAAACGGAACACATTGTTAACGGGATCCCAAAAAATCAACAAAGCCTTATCAGATCTTCCTATGGCTTGATGTGCATGATGTCCAACAGGGGACCCAACTGCTTTTTCACCCAAACTTGGCCATCTTTATCTAGATCATCCCACCAACTATGTAACTGCATCTAAGCCCTTTCTATGTCCATTTGCGAGGGTTACTGGACGGTATTCATTCGTACCTGTGGAGATTTAAGGTTAGGGTTGACTCTTGTAAACTCTTTTTGCAAAAACCAGTTTTCAAAAATCAACGGATAAGGATCCCTTTATTGTTGCGTTAGAACCAATGGTCGTTTTTGCAAACGTGGCCCCTTCACAATTTCTCATGAATTTTGAGGCCGGGGAGGATTACTTCAAAAACTTATCCGTTCTTTTACAAAAAAAGCCTTTCGACAACTGAAAGATACTCTAAGGCTATCTCGGCAAGAACAATTTAAGATACTGCCGAAGCTGGCTCGACTTATTTTGACAAAAATCTAAACAGTAGTCGCTTTGACGAACTGACTCTTTTTCTTGTTTTCCATATTAAAGTAAAGACCTGGTTTTGCAACACGGCCTTTCAACGCCTCGAGGACGAAGATATTAAGGCTGGGTTGGCTAAACATCCCAAAACTGAAAAATGACCCAAGGTGGCTATTTTATGCAAAGTCAGCCTTCCGGTGCCCCTTTCGGGAACATTCGGCTATTTTCGACAAAACAGTATCACCCGACTTATTTATGACAAAATTTAAAATTTTGAAACATTTTTTTTTGGTTATTTTTGCAAAAAGGGGAGGTTGGACCCGATGAGGGTGTCCTACGTATCTCACATCCGATGAGAATCAAACATGCGTAGTTTGGGCCAAGAAAATAACTAATTTTGAAAACATGATTCTTTTCTTTTGTTTTTCAAATAAATCAAACTAAAAAATAGCTCCTTTTTTCTTTCTTTTTTTTCGTTTTATTTTCTCAAAATTTCGACAGAGTTTCAACGCCATTTGGACATTGTTTTTTTTTTTTCAAAAATAGGTAATTATTTCTCTATACTGCCATTATTATTTTTCCCCCTTCTTTTCAAATTCTTCCCCATGTTCAACGCCGGTCAACATGCCAGTCAGAAACAAATAAATGCATAAAACAAACAAGATGCAATAGGATGGTCCTTTTCATTACAGGTTGCCTGTCCTAGACGGACCCAACCCCTATGTTGAGCCCCCTAAGTCGAATGCAACATGATGCAAATAAGCGTTCCTACTAGGGATCCGGCATGAAGTTCTATTATTCTAGGTTCAAAACCTGGGTTTTTGTTCTAACCTGGCTCACCCAAGCGGATAGCTCGAGCCGAGGAGGGGGCGACATACCGGGAGCATTAAAGTCTGCCCGGCCTTATCGCTTGCCCAGCCTCGCTCTATTTGGTAAAATTTCTACAGAAAAAAGCGTGCTACGCGAATGTATGCACCATTTTCAAAAGACTCAGAAGGGGTGGCGTAAGAAGACAATTATATACAATTCAACAATACTAAAGCGTAAACAGATAGCATTTTATCACAAAGCCCACACATGTAATAAAAATCAGATAATAAATAAAGCCAATATAACAATTGTTCTAAGCTCGAATTTTTACCCCTGAACCAGTGGTTCTGGGTTAATATATCCCAGTGGAATCGCCAGAGCTGTCACACCTCCTTTTTGCACTACTGTACCCCGTGAAGGGCGTAGTAAAGGGAGTTTTTCCAATTAAAGGATGATCAAAACGGGATTTATTATGAAAAGTTGGAATCGCCACTTGAGAGATTTTTGGTGTCCCAAGTCACAAATTTGAATCCCGAATCGAGGAAGAGATTGATTCGATCTTACAGTCTACGAATCAGAAATCCGGATAAGGAATTCTGTTTACCCGGGAGAAGGTGTTAGGCATTCCCGAGTTTCATAGTTCTAGCACGGTCGCTTAACTGTTATATTCAGCTTAAATTATCTGATTTTATACATGATGAACTTATGTGCAAATTTAATCATTTACCGCTTTTAATATTATTTGTTTTAATGAGAATTGCAACGTTGTGAAAATGCATCTCGAACCACATAACATCAATGTACCCGTGGTTATCGATACATTTCGACTCCGTTGAGATTTGGATTTGGGTCACATAAATGTATACCCGAGTTTAGGAATGCAAATTATTTAAAGGCGCGCCTAAAGTGACTAGCGTATTATTATTTTGTGGAAGGCCGTGAAATTTTGCTAAAACGGCCCGTCCCGAAATCTAAGAGTTTTAATATATACATTTATGAGGGCCCCGCAGTTTGTGTGTTTTATTTGGCGAGGCTCGTCTCAATTAGTTGGTAATCAAAACTTTGTGTAGAATGGGAGCAACAAGGTGAGGATTAATTATATTAGGAAATTCCACCTTCCATCCATGTCAACTACACTTCAATTTATTAGTTATTCACATACTATCTGAATGCTCTCATGACCCACATAACC
>MU745238.1:190340-206276 GCA_026770625.1 Nicotiana glauca
GGAAAGTAGTAGAAAAGCAGTCCAGGAATCAACTTTTAACCAGACAAACACTAGTTTCCACTCAGGAATGAATCAATGACCCCCAGTACCAACAGAAATAGAGCTTAACCCACAGCAATATCAATACAAGCCAAATGAACTCAAAGATACACTAGAGTTACTTAAGATCAGTCTTAGTGTATTTGAATCAGGAAAATGAAATCAATGAAGCAAAAGAGAGGCTTCAATGAAACAGCGGGGTTTTTCAATTCTCAAATTTCAACTCTCAATTTTGACCTTTTTTTTTAGATTTCGAAAAGCCCTCATTTTTCGACCAAAAGAAGACCCCCTATTCTGCCCAAGTCTACTTCTATATCTACCCCAATCCCAGACCCATTATCATTCTTGAAACACTTAAACAATTCAGAAAATTCTTGCCCATTATATTCCCTTACGCCCCACTACTTTGTGTCTTGTTCCATTTGTTTTATTCAAAGTTATGGGTGCCTATTTGTTTAATACCATTATGTCTTGTTCCCCACTCCTATTTAAACAAATGTATTATTTTAATACTCCTGACAATCCACTTAACTAACACATTTCAAAACTTCTAAAATCCCAAAACAACCCCTGAAACTACTGAAATCTAGCGTTAATCCCCTTTCAATCTGTACCCAACCCCCAACAGCTATAGCCAATTCAAATCTAAGGATTGACTAATTAAACACATAAAACTGAATAAACTGAACCCTAATTCAACTGGACAGATTGCAAAGCTTCAGTTGAAAAACCAAAGACCCCCTGATAACTAGGCAAGCAATCACGAAGTATGAATTGACAACAAAGGAAACCAAACATCACCTAGATACCCCACAGAACTTCCACATAACATAGAAGTTGAATCAAAAATCACACTTATACTCAACAGAAGACTCAATAACAGTTTGAATTTTGGCCTTAAATTGGATCAACGACATCACAGTAATCAGAACAAAACCATATTGAACTATAATTGGTATAGATACAGGGAATAAATCAACATAAAACCTAAACAAGAACACCTGAACATTGTAAACACATTGAACGAGAATAAGCTGCATTTATATGCAAAATGGTGAACAACAAAGATAGCACACTTTGAACTAACAGTAATCGCGAGCAATTACAGGATTAGCTACAGTTTTATACAAAACTTACTAACACTGACTTTTAAGATCAAACTAAAGAACAAACATACTCAATTGATTCGGCATATGCCAACCTACCACATGAGAAAAATTGGACCAGAAAAAGGTCTCAAAGAGAAGAGAGAAATAAATTTGAAAAGATGATGAAATGCAACAAAGCTTAAACAGATAGTCAGCAACAAAAATAGAAAAGAAAAAGAAGTAAAATACCTCGAAAACTCAGACCAGATTCCACTCAGTTCCCATTAAAACTTCAACTTAAACTTTTTGAGGTCCAAACGGACTTTAATCGAGTGTTCTCGGCTGAAAACACTTGACTAAAGTCGGTTAAGAACCTCAAATTTCCCCTTTTACTCGGGCAGGTTCCAGGTCTTGGCTCTCTAGGTCTTGCCCAACTGATTTAGCATTTGGCAAATTCTAGATCGGTTCGAGCTGAAACATCATGGGATTTGGGGCGATGATAGTCTAGAGGCTCAGAGGTGTGACTTGGGGAGGGTTTAGGTTCAGCGCCTCCACCAAATGATCTTGTGGCCGCGCTAGGATTCATGTCTTCAAACTGAGATTCGAAGGGTTCTAGGGTGATTCGAGGAAAACTAGGGCTAGGTATGGTCATAGGAGAAGGAGGGGGACCTAGGGTGTTAATTTGGTGGTGATTGGGCGGATTAGGGTTTTTGACTGATCCTTCGATTGAAGATTCGAAGTCGTTGGCTGGGATTCGAAGGATAAGGTTCAAGGTTTTGAAAAGGGGAGGTTGAGGTGAATAAATGGTGTAAATTTGGGAGTCATTGGGCCACCGGAACTGCCGTGAGGCGATTTTCGGTGGGCGGAGCACGGTGGGGGAAGGCGGAGGTTCGTCAGACCTATCTCTGAAGCTTAGAGATGAGGGGGTAGGGGTTTAGCCAGGGAGGTGAGGTGTGTGTAGGGAATATATAGTAGGGGGAGTAATTAATCCTGGCCGTTGGACCAATTAAGATCAACGACCTGGATCTCTGACTTAAAAGGAACGACATCGTTTAGACGTCTCCGAGACCGGGTTAGTCTCTGATGGAACGGGTCAGGCCTGGACACAGGTTGAGGCGAGCGATTTTGATCGTGCGATCAGATGGGTTTAACGGCTTGGATTCGAGACACCTGGAACGATGTCATTTGGTTGCTGCTAGGGCTGAACCGGACCGTTTGATCAAGTGAGATCCACGGTTCAGATTCTCCATGCCCAAACGACGTCGTTTGGACGTCTGCTGGGCGACAGATTGGGGCTGGGTTGGAGAGGTGTTTGAATTGGGCCTGTAAGGGGGGGTTGTTTTGGTTTGGGCCTGTGGAAATTTGGCCTGGTCGGAGTTTCCTCTTCTATTTTTTGTTCTTTTCCTTTTTAATTCCTAATTTAAAACCAAAATTCCTATATTACATCATGAAATCCAAAAATTAACTTAAAATACTAATTAACTCTTAATAATAAACATCACACAAAAAGAAAATCACACAATTTTGACATTAAGAGCTAAAAATACAAAGTACATATTTTTGTGATTTTCATTTTGTAAAACAAACTTAATTACTCCTAATTGTAAAATTAAGTCCTAAAATGCCAATGTGACATATTTTTGTATTTTCATTGATTTAAACAAATAGACATGCACACGCAAACGCAAACAATAAAAGAAAAATAACNACACGTTGGTACAGATTTGTAGAACAGAATATGGATTCCACTACTTTCTTATAATAACAGAAAAAAAAATTTGAAACAAAGATCCAGCTCAAACAAAGGACAAATTAATCGTTTAAATCTCATATTAAAATCAGCTCGCTCTACCTGTTTGACTAATGATGAGTCCTTAAACTCCAAATGTGACCACTACTGATATTAACCATTAACGAGTAATTATTCATTTTTTACATTTATTTAAAACTAAAACTAACCTTAGTCACTAATGCACACTCTAACGAATCACCTGCTCAATAATGATTTAAGTCACACACTAAGCTATGGGTAATTCCTGATTCGAAGTTAAACCTACACGACCTGGGCCAACGGGAATAGGCATCTGTGTGCTGTAATTTGTGTTTGATTTCTAGTATAGCAAATACTTAATGCGAACAGCCACACCATTATACACTAGGGACTTGATTTCAACAAGAATGGATTCTGTACTAGAATCAACAGTCCATCACAATTTAAACAACAGTCTCAATTGAGCAGTTGACATTACAATTAGAATGAATTACATCTAGGTAACTACATAGCGTCCTACTAATTTTAGCTACTCAAGTAAGCACAAGTAGGGACATTACTTCATTTCAATCCCATTCAAGCTACATCAGTGAGAAGTCAAGTGTGTACCTGGTATTGAAAGTAGAAGAAGAAGAAGGAGTGATCAGCACAACAGAACAACACAGCAATAACAGCAATACACTAGCAACAACCCAGTAATAACAACCACAACATCAATGGAACAGTAACAGATGAACAACACCAATTGAAAACCAACGGCAAATACTCAACACCCAAAATAAAACCCAACTCGAAACCAACTTCAACCGGAAAGTAGTAGAAAAGCAGTCCAGGAATCAACTTTTAACCAGACAAACACTAGTTTCCACTCAGGAATGAATCAATGACCCCCAGTACCAACAGAAATAGAGCTTAACCCACAGCAATATCAATACAAGCCAAATGAACTCAAAGATACACTAGAGTTACTTAAGATCAGTCTTAGTGTATTTGAATCAGGAAAATGAAANATCCACAAAAATCACACACAACACAAAACCGTTTTATTTCGAATTTTTTGGGAGTAATTCATGTGAGGCAAAAATCACGCGCTCACACCAACCTACTTCACCAAAATATTCCCAACTTGCACCCGTCTACCAAGCCTATAATACTCACTACCAATCACCTCCCGCCCCCCAAAACTTTCCCAGGCCACGCCCTAACTTCGACCGTAGACCTCCCAAGCAATACACCGCCATCACCGAACCAATCGACCAATTATATGAAAGACTCAAAGCAGCCGGTTAAGTCACCCCAATCCCCGCCATAACTCCAGGAAATCCTTCCCAGTGGGTCAATCCAAATAAAATATGTGCGTACCATTCCGACATGAAAGGGCATACCATTGATGAGTGCCAAACTCTGAAAGACAAAATCCAAGCTCTAATTGACAACAAAATCATCGTGGCCAAAGAACTTGCTCCTAATGTTCGAATCAATATTTTCCTTGATCATAAGTGTAGTGGTGTGCACATGATCGAGGTAGAAAATGATTGGGACCCCATGGGGTCAATTGGATTAATTGTCGAAGGTGACGGGCCCAAGAAACCAACCGTCACATTGAATCCAATTTTAGTCCAAATCCTACCTTCTAGGGATGCTGAAGTAAACATGTTTGTGCCTCTCGAGTTTTAAGCACCGTCATCCGAAAGGACCGCAGAGCCGATTGAGGTGGAGTTTGGGTCTCCAAAGCTACCATTTGAAGTTGCTGTGTTGCCACCCAAAATGAGAGCGCCCATTCCTGTAGCAATGTCAGCAGTAATTCCACTCCAGGCACAAGCCATTCCTTGGGATTACACCGCCGAGGCAAGAAAGAAGGGAAAGACTAGGTCCGGGGAAGCAATTGCAGCACAGGGTATGATCAGGACTGGCAGAATTTATACTCCAAAGCACTTAGTTGAATCAAGTAAGCAGGCCTCGGGACGGCCTATTGAAACTAGACCTAATGACCTCTAGTGGAAGATACAGGCGAAAGAATACTCAGTTGTTGATCAATTAAATAAAACAGTAGCGCAGATCTCCATTCTAGCTCTGCTGCAGAGCTCCGAGGCACACAAGAATGCCCTAATGAAGATATTGAGAGAGGCATACGTACCCAGCAATATAACTGGAGGAGAGATGGCAAATATGGTCGGGCAGATATTGGAGAGTCATAAGATCACTTTCCACGAGGATGAGTTGCCTCCTGAAGGTTTAGGACAAAACAAAGCGTTGCACATCACTGTGCAATGTGAAGACTATTTCATCACTAGAACTTTGATTGATGGAGGGTCTAGCCTCAACATTTGTCCATTGGAGACCCTCAGAACATTGGGATAGAGTCTACATGAAATCAAGGATGGGCCTATCGACGTCAAGGCTTTCGATGGTTCCCAAAGGGCCACTATTAGGGACATCAGTTTGTGTTTGCAAATGGGGCCAACTTGGTTCGATGTTGATTTTCAAGTAATAGACATCCCAGCATCCTACAACTTACTATTGAGACGACCATGGATCCACGCCGCTGGAGCCGTAGCCTAAACTCTGCCCCAGGAACTGAAGTTCGAGTGGAATCACCAAGAGGTGATTATTCATGGTGAAGGGAGCAACCCCATATACAGTCGCCAAACCATCCCAGCAATTGAAGGAAGAAGGAAGCTAGGAGGAGAAACTTACCACCACATTGAGTGAGTCAACACCATGGACAAAGATAAGTGGTGGGATAACAAGATAGAAAGTATCCTGAATTGGAGCGGATATGAACCTGGCAAAGGGCTCGGCAAGAATCTTCAGGGAATCACCAAGCCTATCAAACTGAAGAAACATGGTGCCACTTTCGGGTTAGGGTATGGATATACTTGGCAGGAATTCAGGAACTGGTCGCCATCATGGCGCGGCCCTTACTATCCGTTGGAGCACCAAATACCCCGCCTGGAACAAACTTTCCAGCCGGCCGACATCATATATGGGTCAGAGGAACATGAAGCATTAGCAGCAATGAAGAACCTATTCTTGGAAGATGACAATATGGACTGTCACATCATTCTCGAAGAGGAAGGGGAGGAAGGCCCTTCCATACAGGTAGTGAACCAAGGAGAGTTCCTCAACAATTGGTCCATAAGAACCACCAGGGCCCGAAGAGCTTCGGGGTAGCAAGGTTGAACAAAGCATTATGCATTATCTTTTAATTTTTCATTAGTTGATTTCCTTCAGTATTATCTTTAAATTTTTGATAAGAGCTCCGATGTCCAAAATGATTTTTGGCATTTATCGAAGCATTTCAGTTTTTATATAAATCTCGCTCTTATTATTTCTTTTTCTCTCCCATTTACTTTACTTTACACAGCATTATTATTACTTATCTTGATGAACCGATGAATGTGACATGCGACGAGATAATGCAACAAACAGACATAGACTCAAAAGAGGATGAGATACCAGAAGAGGTCGTTAAAGAGATTGAGGATTTTGAGAACAGAACTAAGTCTAAGTTGGACGAAACTAAGGTTATCAACTTGGGGAATACAGAGAATGTCAAAGAAACGCGCATCAGTGTTCACTTGTCACCATCGAAAAAGGAAAAGTACACGGAGTTCTTAAAAGAATATGAGGACATATTTTCCTGGTCATATGATGATATGACCGGTCTCAGTTCATCTATCGTAGCTCACAAACATCCAACAGATCCGACGTGTCCGCCGGTAAAATAGAAGCTCAGAAAGTTTAAGCCAGACATGAGTTTGAAAATCAAAGAAGAAGTCACCAAACAAGTCAAAGCCAAGGTCCTCAGGGTAGTGGAGTATCTAACATGGTTAGCCAACATTGTGCCAGTGCCGAAGAAGGACGGGAATGTCAGAGTCTGTGTCGACTACCGGGACCTCAACCGGGCCAGTCCGAAAGACGACTACCCATTGCCGAGCATGCACATCCTGATTGACAACTGCGCCAATCACGAGTTGCAGTCATTTGTTGGGTATCATCAGATATGGATGGACGAAGAGGACGTGGAGAAAACGGCTTTCATTATGCCATGAGGGATGTATTGTTACAAGATGAAGCCGTTTGGATTAAAGAATACTGGGGACACCTACATAAGGGCCATGACTACTATTTTCCATGACATGATACATAAAGAGATCGAGGTGTATGTAGATGATGTCATCCAAGAAAGCCACTGACCACATGGAAGATTTAAGAAAGTTCTTCAACAGATTGAGAAGGTATAACCTAAAACTGAATCCCGCCAAGTGCGCTTTCGGGGTTCCAGCCGGAGAATTTCTTGGGTTCATCGTAAGGTGACGAGGAATAGAACTGGATCCGTCAAACGTTAAGGCCATTCAGTAATTACCACCGCCAAAGAACAAGAAAGAGGTCATGAGTTTCTTGGGGAGACCCAACTATATTAGTAGGTTCATAGCCCAGTCCACCGTCATTTGTGAACCAATCTTTAAGATGTTGAAGAAGAACGCCACTACTAAATGAACCGACGATTGTCAAAAGGCTTTCGACAGAATCAAGGAATACCTGTCAACACCGCCAGTCCTGGTTCCGCCCGAACCAGGTAGACCGCTATTGCTCTACCTTGCAGTACTGGATGAAGCATTTGGTTGTGTTTTGGGACAACATGATGAAACGGGGAGAAAGGAGAAAACCATCTACTATCTCAGCAAGAAGTTCACTCCATACGAGGCCCGGTATTCCCTGCTAGAACTCACCTATTATGCTCTGACTTGGGTAGCTCAAAAGTTGAGGCATTATTTATGTGCCTATACCACTTATCTCATATCAAGGATGGATCCGCTGAAGTAACTATTCTAGAAGCCCATGCCCATGGGCAAGCTGGTCAAATGGCAAATTCTGTTGAGTAAGTTTGATATTGTCTACGTGACCCATAAAGCGATCAAAGGACAAGCACTAGCCGATCATCTTGCCGAAAACCCCGTGGGCGGAGAATATGAACCTCTATAGAGGTATTTTCCCGATGAGGAGGTTTCTTTCACAGGAGAAGACATTGTATAATCCTATGATGGCTGGAGAATGTTTTTTGATGGAGCGGCAAACTTTAAAGGAATTGGCATAGGAGTTGTCCTAGTATCAGAAACAGGTCAGCATTATCCGGTGTCCACCAAACTCAGGTTTCCGTGCACCAACAACATGGCCGAGTACGAAGCCTACATCTTAGGGCTCAAGCTGGCCATTGATATGAACGTTCAAGAGTTACTAGTGATCGAGGATTCAGTCTTCCTCATACATCAGGTTCCAGAAGAGTGGGCAACCAAAAATTCCAAAATACTCCCATACTTGCATCATATACAAGAGTTGAGGAAAAGGTTTACGAAGACAGAATTTCGACATGTCCCTAGAGATTAGAATGAGTTCGCTGATGCATTGGCCACTCTGTCATCCATGATCCAACATCCAGATAAAAACTTCATTGATCCTATCCTGATAAATATCCAGGATCAACCTGCTTACTGTGCTCATGTCGAGGAAGAAGCAGACGGAAAACCATGGTTCCATGACATCAAGAAGTACCTATCAACAGGAGAGTATCCAGAACTTGCAAACGTTACTCAAAAGCGCACACTGCGGAGGCTATCCAATCACTTCTTTCACAGCGTAGGAATCCTGTATAGGAGGACTCCTGATTTGGGATTACTAAGGTGTGTCGAGGAAAAGGAAGCATCCAGGTTGTTGGAGGAGGTTCATGCAGGGGCCTGTGGCCCGCACATGAATGGTTTCGTCTTAGCCAAGAAAATACGCTGAGATGGTTATTTCTGGATAACTATGGAGACAAACTGCATCCGGTATGTTCGGAAATGCCATTGTTTCCATATCCACGCAGACATGATAAAGGTACCCCCTAACGAACTCAATGCAACAAGCTCACCATAGTCGTTCGCCGCTTGGGGAATAGATGTCATCGGACCTATCGAGCCTGCCGCATCAAATGGGCACATGTTCATTCTAGTGGAAATTGATTACTTCACCAAATGGGTTGAAGCAGCATCATATAAGGCGGTAACCAAGAAGGTTGTGGCAGACTTTGTTCGCAACCGTATCATTTGTCGGTTCAGTGTCCCAGAGTCAATCATCACTGACAATGGTTCCAATCTCAACAGTGATCTGATGAAAGCAATGTGTGAGACATTTAAGATTAAGCACAAGAAGTCTACAGACTACAGACCCTAGATGAATGGAGTCGTAGAAGCGGCCAATATGAACATTAAGAAGATACTGAGGATACCGTACCACAGTCTGCACATCAATTGGGGCAACTCCTTATATGCTGGTTTACGGTACCGAGGAAGTCATCCCAGCCGAAATAGAGATTCTCTCCCTGAGAATTATGCAGGAAGAAGAACTTGAAGATGCAGAATGGGTAAAGAGTCGCTATGAGAAATTAGCCCTTATAGACGGAAAAAGATTGAACGCAGTTTGCCATGGTCAGCTTTATCAGAACAGAATGACCAGAGCCTTCAACAAGAGAGTCAAGCCAAGACAGTTCGCGCTAGGGCAGTTAGTACTGAAGAAGATTTTTCTGCACCAAGACGAGGCCAAATGAAAGTTCTCTCCTAACTGGCAAGGCCCGTACATGGTTCACCGGGTTCTAACAGGAGGAGCCCTCATACTTGCAAAAATGGACGGAGAAGTTTGGCCAAAATCAATCAATTCAAATGCAGTGAAGCGATACTATGTGTAACCATTATGATTCCTTTATGATGTAATTTGAACTACACCTGACCTGATTCCCGTTTAAGAGGGGATACGTAGGTAGCCTTATGGGTTCGGCCAAAATTCAATAAAATTTTCATTTCACCCGACACAGGAAACTGGGGCAAAATTTTGAGGAGGACCCTCAAAATTCCAAAGTTGATCTTCGCCAATCATCATGCGCAGCCGTCAGAAGCACCAGCCCAGTAAACCGGGGCAGAATTTTGAGGAGGACCCTCAAAATTCCGGAGCAAAAGAGGTTGCAATATCTTAAACCGTGTCGCAGTCATCGGTTCATCTAAAACCATTTTACCTATTATGTATTTACAACATATTTTTATTATTTTGCTAAATCATGCATATTACTGTCAAAATAGCTTTGTTTAGCAACGCTACCCCAAATGAAAGCAAGAGCCGAGTAGGACAAGAGAGGTCCACGGGAAGACTAACTAACCTTCCCCTTTACAAAACTCATGATTTTTCTTTGGATGCATGCACCCCAGACATGAAGTCATCAGATATGATTACAAACTCATATTTTTCAGGAATACGACTCTCAAAATCATCGCCCACTTACAAGTGCTATCCGCACACGACATTCTCAGTAGCCACAATGACGATCAACTACCGACCATCATCCATCAGCTAAGGGGTTTCGTTACTCCTCACCTTTATTTATTGCATTGCGTAAGGCTACCTTTTCTGCCTTCCGAGACTAAGCACTGTCTCCATCTGCATTTTTTGCATTGCATAAGGCTACCTTTCTGCCTTCCGAGACTAAGCACTGTCTTCATCTGCATTTTTTGCATTGAATAAGGCTACCTTTCTGCCTTCCGAGACTAAGCATTGTCTCCATCTGCATTTTTCGCATTGTATAAGGCTAACTTTCTACCTTCCTACACTAAGCACTGTCTCCATCTACATTTTTATCTGCATTGCATAAGGCTACCTTTCTGCCTTCCGAGACTTAGAACTGTCTCCATCTACATTTTTCGCATTGCATAAGGCTACCTTTCTGCCTTCCAAGAATGGTCTGCATTAGGCAACTCAGATCCAATTGTCAGAGATTGAAGTATTTTAAACGAGTTATTCAGAAAAAGTGTTGATTCCATACAAGAGCCTAATGCAGAAGAGTTAAAACAGAAAGTTGAAAGAATTACAGAAGTTCAGAAATGACTTTAAAATCAGCAGATTTGTTTGAGTGAAAATACAGTAGAAGAAGGGTTTTCACAAGTGAAAATACAGCAAGAGTGAGTTAAAAGACTGTTCTGAAAGATAGCTTCAAAAGATGAATAGAATTTGGGCAGAAGATTTAAAGGGATTATCTCAGACAGATTTGTAAAATTTTTAAAAGCATTACAAATTTATAGGAGTTTTTATTGAAAAAACGTTATATTGAACGTTAATGCCAATTAACAAGTTGTTGTTACTTAAACAGATTTTGGGACGAACTTCTATAGACAGACTTGGTTTTAGAACCTATTATATGCAACATCTTACATGAATATTAAGTCCTATAGGCAGGGTTTCTAATGATTTGCCAGATGATAAAGCATTAAACCCTATAGGCAGATTTTCTAGATGACTGGATTATGCGTATTATGCATTAAATTCTATAGACATGGTATCTAGTCGATCGAGTTAAAACATTAAAATTATAGACATGATATCTAGGTGATTAAAACATTAATACTATAGGCATGGTATCTAGGTGACTGAATTACAACATTAAACCTATAGGCATGGTATCTAAGTGACTGAATTACAACATTAAACCTATAGGCATGATATTTACCCTTTGATGCAGTAAAATAATCCCCTCCCATACCTTTTTACTAGTATTTCCCCGAGTTCCTTATACAAATCTTATTACAGAACCAGAAAAAATGAAAGAAGAAGTAAAGTACATCAAAGTCTATAGCTATATCCAAACTGCCTAATGCAATCTTAATGTCTAATAACATGAGTTTAACCAATTCCGAATTCCAAATTTCCAAAGCCTTCTCTTATCCAAAGTGTTTCAGAGTTCCCAGGAGTCTCAAGGGCTCCAGGCAGTGCTTACACTCTGGATAATAATTAGAAAGAATAGTGTAGTACGGAATAGCCAGCCCTAAAGCATCCAAGTTCAGAGGGAGCACCAGGGTCCCAAATCATGGCTTACTAAAGGGGGGGCAAAACCTAGAACTAGGAATAAGTGCAAAGTGAGAGAGGCATTAGGGAACCATAGCAATGATGGTCATGCCCAGACATGGATATAGACTGGAACACCGCTGACTAGTTACTTGGTCCAAACAAATTAAGAGCAGATCTTAGAGGTCAGACTTGAGTCTAGATAGTGATTAAGACACCACCATACTTGAATCAAGGCTCAGCACATAAAAGGGAAAGGGGAATGGAAACTGATTTGAGTAAAGGTTCAAAAGAACCTAGTTCCAAGTCATGGATAACAATAATAGGGTATTGCCATGACTGGAACTGCACTCTTCATGAAAAAGGGTAAAGGGATTCACATAAGACAAGCATGTACAGAGTTGCAGAAACATAAGGAAAGAGGCATAACTGACTAGGAGGTAGGTACACAGGGCAGGCAAGCATAACATACTAAGACATGAAACAAACACATAGTGGAGGGGGCACTATTTAATTAACTTGAGAGTTCAAGAGAACTCGCGAATGTTTCAAATAGTAAAAGAGAAGAGGAGCAGAGTTCTCAGTATTAGAAGTAGAGAAAGTAGTAGTAGAGAAAGTATTACAATTGTATAGTGTTCAATTGAAATCTGAAGTGTTTGTTATGTTTTGTCGTGTAGAAAGTTGTGTGTAGTGAAAAGTATTCGAAGTGTATTTTAAATTCTGAAGTGTCCGTATAAAGGAGGTTATTGCAAAAAGTGTGCAGGAAGAGTAGTGTAAGAATGGTGTCCTAAGAGCAGAAGGGTAGTCCCCTTTTTATAGTGCAAAAAATGAGTAAGCAAAAAGTACGAAATAATTTTCAGACAATCATCCATCCTGCATTTATTTGCATTGGATAAGGCTGCCTCTCTGCCTTTCGAGACTAAGCTCTGTCTCCATCCTGCATTTCTCTGCATCGCATAAGGCTACCTTTCTGCCTTCCGAGGTTAAGATCTACCTCCATCCTGCATTTCTCTGCATTGCATAAGGCTACCTTTCTACCTTCCGAGGTGAAGCTCTACCTCCATCCTGCATTTCTCTGCATTGCATAAGGCTACCATTATATCTTCCGAGGTTAAGATCTACCTCCATCCTGCATGGTTGAAAGATTGCCAACTTTATTTAAATCTCTATATCGGCTGAAATATCGCGAACTCTATTTAGATACCTACATCGGCTGAAATATCGCCAATTTTACTTAAATCTTTTATCGGCTGAAATATCGCCAACCTTATTTAAATTTATTTCGGCTGAAATATTGCCATTTACATTTTCTACATCGGGTGAAATACCGCCAACCTTATTTAAATCTCGGTATCGGATGAAAGATCGCCAGTTATATTTACACCCCCATCATCATATATATTTATGGTTTCTATCGGCTGAAATATCGCCATTTACATTTTTTACATCGGCTGAAACATCGCCATCTTTATTTAAATTTCTGTCGACTGAAATATTGCCATTTTAGATTTCTCCTTCACATCGGGTGAAGTACCGCCAAATCTTGCATTTTATGGGATGAAATACCGCCAAATCTTGCATTTCATGGGCTGAAATGCCGCCAAACTGTCCAAAGGCGTCATTGTTCGGAGGCACCATCTTCATAGCCCGAGAACGCCATGCCATGGCTCGAGGACCCCGCTTTATATTTTGCACATCATTATTCAAAGGCATCATGGTTCGGAGGCAGCATTGTCAAGGCCCGAGAACATCATTTCATAGCCTGCGAATTCTTTATTATGCGCTTCATGGCCCAAGACGTCATGGTCTGAAGATGTCATCTTAACCGTCCAAAGATAACATTTATGGTCCAATTGAAACTTGCATCACGTTTAAAATTACGCACGATATGCTTGTATTACTCAATTGCAGGTACATCAGCTGGTTATAGCCATTACAGTAGGAGCGATCTCACCCCGGTTCTCGCAACCCATCAGTCCCTGACCACCCTTCCCAACCTAAATATTGCGCCCGTCTCTTCGAAAACCTCCACCGGCATACTCCATCGATGTATCCCGAACTACATATGACCTGATTCCTATAAAACCATGGATATGTAGGCAGCTCAGAAACCAGAGCTCGGTCAAAGCGTTTTGCAAGTCATTTCTCTCGGTCAAAATTGATCATCATATCTTTACCCGACAACTCTTTTCATCCTTCCCGGGTAAAGAGGGGCAGCTGTTGATACCCAAATTTCTCCCACCTATTTTTATACTTGAAATACTCTCAAAATAGCATGTACATGCATATATAAGTATGCCAAAGAATTTTGACAGTTTTTTTCTAATTTTTAAAGATTTTAAAATCATTTTATTATTTATTTTAGCAGTAAAAAAAATCCAATAATTATTTTCAGAACTATTATTTTGGTGAGTAATTTATTTCCATCATTATATTTACACCAAAATACAATAAGGGTGATTTTTTTGCATATTTTTACAAATTTACTTGATTTTTTTAAACAAAAATTGCATAAAATTATAATTATAGCCTATATTACGATTAATGGCATTTTACAATGATAAAATTACTCCCAGTATTTTTAGGTTAACGTATATATTATTAATTAGTTAAGTGATTTTAATTTATTTTTGAAATCATTTTAACTATTTTTATTAAATTAAAAGGGGAGAAATTGGCTATTTAACATATAGCCCATTAACATTTCAATTTTAGCCCAAAATCAAACCCCAATTCCACCCAATTGAACGACCCAATTTTTAATTTTTTGACCCGACCCCTTAACCCGTTTCAAACCTGCCCGGACCTGACATTTAATCAAAGCCGTTGATCTGAAAGATCAAAGGCCCACGCCCACCCCTTCCTTTTTTAATTTACCAAACCCCCCAACCCTAATAAATTTCTCTCTACCCGCTGCCCTTGAATCTCCTTCCTCTCTTATTCTCTCTGTAAACCCTAATCGCCGCCACCCAAGCTCACCCTAATCCCTTCGATTCTCGCCGGTTTTTATGGCTTCTCAGGCAGTGAAACCCTCATACTCACCACCTGTCGTTCTTGTGTGCTTGGTATTCGAAGGTTTGAGGCTAGACCTCAAAGGTCTCCACCCAGATCTCCGCTGTGACGACCCGACCTGTCGTCACGTGAGTTACCACCCCGTTTCTCCCTTATTGTATTTCTTTATGATTCATTATCGGTATTGAGTGTGTTAGAATTTAATTGGAGTTTTTGATAAGAAATGAGACACTTAGTCTCTTTTAAGAAGACTTAAATTGAAAAAGTCAACCGAATGTTGACTTGTGAGTTAGAGGGCTCGGAATTGAATTCTGATGATTTGGTTAGCTCCGGGTGATGATTTAAGGCTTAGGAGCGCAATCGGAAGTAATTTTGGAGGTCCGGTGAAGAAGTTAGCCTATTTTTGCGAAGTTAGTATTTTGGCGATTTCCGGTTGATAGGCGAGATTTTGATCCGAGGGTCAGAATAGAATTCCGAGAGTTGAAGTAGCTTCGTTAGGTGAATTTGGATATGTCTGCAAATTTTCAGGTCATTCGGACGTCGTTTGGTTGGGTTTTTGATCAAAAGCGCGTTTCGGAAGTTCTTGGAAAAACTTAGGCTTTGATTAGATGAAATACGATGGTTTTGGTGTTAGTTGAGGTGTTTTGATAATTGGAGCAAGTTTGAATAACATTATAGGATGTATTGGTGTTTTTGGTTGAGGTCCCGGGGGCCTCGGGGTGATTTCAGATGGCTAACGGGGATTTTTGAGTTGAAAAATGCAGCAGAAAAATTGCAGAGAAGTTTTGTTCTATGCGATCGCAGAGGGTTTCATGCGATCGCATAGAAGGAATTATGGGGCTGTTTGGTTGTGCTATGCGATCGCATAGGTAGTGTTGCGATCGCATAGAGTAATTTGAGACCCTGGAAATTTGTTCTATGCAATCACAGAGGGTTAGCTACAGTACCCAGAATTTTGTTCTATGTGATCGCAATGCTCTAATGCGATCGCATGGTGTTAGCTACAGTACCAGGATTTTTGTTCTATGCAATCACATAGAGTTATCTACAGTGCCCGGAAATTTTGTTCTATGCGATCGCATAGTGTTAGCTACAGTACCCGGACAGAATGTTAAAAACATTTCATCCGCGAACCCAACCCATTTTTCCACCATTGTTGGT
>MU745238.1:214646-229155 GCA_026770625.1 Nicotiana glauca
AGTTGGAAGTACTCACTCGACTCCCTGCACCATGTGTGCAGATTCAGGTACTTGGAAGCTTAGCTGAGCTTGGTGCTGGTCTAGAGCCCCATTTGGGATCGTCGAGGTAGCTGCCTGGTGTCCGCAGGACCCGACACTTCCCTTATTACTTTGTTGTTTTGTTTATTCCATGTACTTTCAGACTTGTAGAGTTACTTACAGTATTGTTCTGATATTCTGATAGAGGCTCTTGGCTCGTGACCCCTGATCTTTGGGAAGTTACGTTATGTTTGGGAGATTTCGGGATATATTTTTTTTAACTATCAGTTTATTTGGTTTATATCACTATTAAGGATTTCTAAATAAATGGTTTATGAGCTCTAAGCTCGGGTTGAGAGCACATTTGGTCGGGCTTGCCTAGCCGTTGGGTTGGGCGCCATCATGACCGGGTTTGGGGTCGTGACTTCCACCGACTTGAGGTTTCCAGTCATCTCCAGCTTAGCTCCGGCATATCTTAGCCTCCTGAACCTATTTCCAGTTTTATCCAACTTAGATCAGACATTTTCAAAGACTTTCTCATTCTAGGGTTTGCCTAAAACCCTAGCTATTCGAGGTTTTTCTCCAATTCCCTTCAGATCTGTGTGTATTCATGCTTTACTTTGAGTTTTTAAAAGGTTTTCCCAATTTTTCTTTATAAAATTCCGCACGATATACTTTTATTCTTCTACCATGTTTCTGTATTTTTTGTTCTTCTTTCTACTATGTTTTCACATGCTATGACATGTTTCTATGCTATGTCTCACATGCTATGTTCTACTACTTGCCTTCCGCTATGACTTGATATGATTTGTCTACTGTATTTTCCAACCATGTTCATTAAGTGTTCTTACTATGCCTGCTTAAGCATATTTTCCTCTATTGTTTCTTCTGCTCTCATTGTGTTTCAAATTCATTCCATGGCCCTGTTTGCATTGAACCTTCTACTGTATCTGCTTGTTTCCTCTTCTTTACATTTGATTCAAGTGGAAAACCCTAGGTTTTTGGGTTTTTGGCGAGTTTGGTCTTGTGTGTTTGGACTAGGGTTCTATTTGTGCCCTGGACTCTCTATAACCCACTTTGGACCCATGTACTGAGTTTGAATCCTGTTGTGTATGATTTCTTCTATACTAGACTCCTCTGATTATCATGACAACCCTTTTATATGTGTTAAAATCTTTCTTAAAAAGGTTTTCCAACTTGTGTTCGAATCAGAATCCTCTTTTCTGGGGTTAATTGATTGCTACTGATTTTTTCTCCTTAAATCAAACCTTTTTCCACCTTTCTTGCTTGGTCCACTCATACAAATCTTTGATTCCTGATTTCTTGGCTGGCTAGTAGGCTGGTCAGGGGTATGCCAGCATTCTATGTTGCTGGGCAGGACCACCAGCCTACCTTGGCATCCCTTAATTCCCTCTATTGCACTTACACTTGTTTCTAGATTCTAAGTTCTGCCCCCCTCCAATGAGCCTTGCATTGGGACCTTGATTTCCCTCTGAACTTGGACATTGGAGGGTTGGCCCTTCCACACTGCACTTTAATTCAATTCTGTAATGATATATGGGAGTAAGCATTGCCCGGAGTCTTTGAAACTCCTTGGAACTTTGATACACTCCGGATAAGAGAAAGGCTTTGCAACCTGATCCCTGGAAGTTGGTTCATATCATATTGTTAGACCTTGGGTCTGAATTAGGCTCCTTGGATGTAGCTTAAAAGCTCTAATGTAATTTTATTTTCTGTTGATTCGTTTGGTATGTAATAAATTTGAAATAACTTATGGGGTTTTTAGTAAAAGGGCAGGGTTATGTATGTATGCTTAAGGGTAGATATCCTTCCTATAAGAGTTTTCTTTGAATTCTGCATTTTCATATATAGAAATCATGCTCATAGGGAATTCTGCATTTTCATATCTAGAAATCATGCCCATAGGGAATTTTGCATTTTCACATGTAGAAATCATGCTCATAGGAATTTTGCACTGCCATATGTAGAAACCATGCTCATAAGAACTCTGTATATCATATAGATATCCTGCTCATAACAATTCTGCATATAGAGGCTATGTCTTTAAGATCCTGCATTTGTTGCATCTATCATTAGGAAAACAGTTATAGGTCAAATAATAATCAATTGCATCCTAGATACCATGCTCGTAGGATTTCAGCACTGCTATTACGCATGTAAAAAGTGTTTAAAACTAACAACGCTAGAAAAGATGCCTATAGGGGCTATCAACCAAATTTGAAGCACTCATTTTAAGATTAGTCTGTCAGTAGTAACCAACTGCAGAACTCGTATCATTCTGTTAAAATCGACAACTTTCTATAATCAGTTACTTCTTTATCTCTGAAACTAATAGATGCCATGCCTATAGGTTATCACTTAGGCAAACCAGTAGGTAATTAATTAACTACATCAGTCTTTGATAGGTTACAACCAGGCGAGCCTAATGCAGATTTCTTATCTAAAAGTATGGGTTGAACCAGTCCGCTTAACACTTAAGTCTAATGTTGACCTAATCGGTATATGCAAGACATGCTAAACTACATGATTTTCTATGATTTGAGGAGGCCTACTTGACCCTTTAATTGTTTTACCTCCCCATTAATTTTATTATGTATTTTGATTGGCGCCCTAGAATTTTTTATCCTTTTCAAACCTCTAAAATCCAAAGTTCCTCCCTTTAGGATTAGTAGTCCTAAATGCCTCCAGGACTGATAGGATGGGGATGGGTAATAACATGCTATAGGTAACGATACCATTTCGCGCTTAATACCTTAACGAGGTGGGAAAGGGTGTTGATACCCAATTTTTCCCTATGTATTTTTATACTCAAAATACTTTCAAAATAGCATGTATATGCATATATAAGCATCCACAAAGGTTTTGGTATTTTTTCACATTTGTTCAAGGATTTTAAAACCAATTTATGGCCTATTTTGCACTATGAAATCCAATAATTATTCCCAAAACTTGTCGTTTGGTGAATAATTTATTTTATTCTCACATTTACACAAAAATATAATTTACATGATTTTTACATGATGTTACTAGTCCGTTTGGTATTTTTAAATTAAAACTGCATGAAATTGCAATTTTAGCCTATTTCTCGATTTAATAGCATTTGTAATCAAAAAATCATTTCTAATATTTTTAAATTAGTATTTATGCGCTGTTTATTAATTCAGTATCTCAATTTGATTTTCGAATATCATTTACTATTCTATAAAAATCAATTGGGGAAAATTAGCTATTTAAATTGTAGCCCTTTTAATTTCAATCTTAGCCCAATTCCAACCCCAATATAACCCCAATTACACTACCCAATTTCATAAATTACCCGACCCATACCATAATAACTAACCCGCCCAGAACTCCATTTTAAATCAGGACCGTTGATTGTTTTAATCAACAGTCCACGTTTCCCTTTCCTAAATTAAACCTGACCCCGACCCTAATCCCCCTCATTCTCTCTTCAGCAGCCGCCTTTAAACCGTCTCCGTCCCCAAATGCTCTCAACCACCCCTGAAACCCTAGCCCTCCTCCGACCCTTTTCCGACCTTGTTTCACCGGAAAACATGGCCTCCCAGGCTTCGTGCAACCTATACTCACCCCACTCCCTTCTATGACCCCTTTGTTCAAAGATCGAAGTCCGATCTTGAAGATCCCCGGTTCAGAGGTCCTCCGATTTGAGTTCTATGACTATTTCTGGCCTCCTTCTGGCGAATCCTAGCCTTGTGAGTCCGTCTTCGACTCAAGACCAGTCCGTTCCAGGCCTTTCTCGTTCTCTAGGGTTTTCGTTGAAACCCTAAGTCTCCGAGGTTTTTCTTCTTTGTTTCTCTTTAAGATCTACTTCAAATCTATGTTATTTTCTAAGATTTCAAAGTGTTTTCCACATTTTTGTCGATTTTGTTTTCGAACTGTTCATCTTCTTAAAGCTTAGGGTTTCTCCAATTTTTTCTCTACTGTGATTATATTTACTTTTGCTATAATTCCTAAGTATTTTCCACTATGATTCCTATGTATTTTTCTTTACCGTGTTGTTTCTAGGTTTTCCGAGTAGCTTCTTTACTGTGTTCTTTGCTTTCATTATGCGTTTCATGAATGTTTATGTTCTTTCTGAGTTCATCTTCGCCTATGCTCTCTTCTTTATATTCGAAATGTGATGAAAACCCTAGATTTTGGGGGTTTTCCGAGTTTTGTATGTGATTGTCTGCTTCCTGTTTAATTCCAAAGCCCTAACTGTCTAAACTCCTTTCGTGCTTCTGATTTCTTGCTAAGCTCTGCGAGAACTTCTAATTCCATTTCATGTTTATGTTCTTCTGCTCTCTGATTACATGACTCTTCTGCTAATCTTAGCCTCGCATGCTTGAATTTGTGCATCTTTTTATAGTCATATTTTTCCTTTCAAATAACCCTAATTTTGGGGGTTGATTTTATTTGATTCTCTGACTTGGACCTATTTTTCTGACTAAATTCAATACTGAGTTCGAATCCCTGATTCCTTGATTTACTATGTGATTAGTGATTCTATTCTTGCCTTATTTGCTTAAAACCGTGTATCTTTCAAAACTTTATATGCATTTACCCTTTATTTTACAACTTATTCTTGATTTTCTTTCCATAAATGGAACTCTGTTTTATTACTCTAAGTCCGACCCCTTAATTAAAGGCAGTCCTTTCCCTAATTGATTATGACTTGATACTAATTTATTTTCTTGCCTTACTTACTGCTTACTTTCAAACTATAAAAAACCCCCACCCCTTTTACTTCACACACGAACAATTACAAGTTCACACTCATTAAACTCTTTCTTCTCTTCTTTGCTCTGCTCTGCTACTTGTTCTGCTGTTTGGGTTTAGCCGGCTGAAAGCCAAGGCTAAGCTATAGGATTCTATCTGCCCTACTTGCTTTACTGTTTGAGTTTGCAACTGGTATGTCCATGATTTAAATACCATCTCCAAACTACGTGTTTATTTACCCTTTTCATATGCCTGTTTATGTTCGACTTTCTTACATTATGCAGTTAAATTTCAGCATGCCACATCCCTACCCCATATTCCCATGTCTTTTGATTCTGTTATGCTTGTATTAGTACTTTCCTGTACATCCCTACCCCATATTCCCATGTCTTTGATTCTGTTTGTTGGTACAAATTCTTCCTTATCAATCCCTTTCCCTAACCCCTTTGTGTGTGAGTATTGTTTTAGACTAGGGTGGCATTCTATTGCCATCCCTAGTTTAGAACCAGGTTGCCCTAAACCTATACTCAAATCGATCCCATTCCCTTAACCCCTGTTATGTGTTGAGCTTGACTCAAGTCTGGTGGTGTCCTAATCACCATTCAGGCCTAAGTCTGACTTTCTCAAGTCTGCTTTTATTTGTCCAAGCCATGTAAAGGGTCAGGGGTGTGCCAGTCCCACTCATGACTGGGTATGACCATCCTTTGCTTTGGTCTTCCTCTAATCCCCTCACTTTACACTTATTCTTAGTTCTTTAAGTCCTACTCCCCTGTGGTAAGCCATGCTTAGGGACCCTGGAGCTCCCTCTCAACTTGGATGCCTAAGGGCAGGTAATTCCACACATTGCACTACTCAATTCAATCTCTAGGGTGTAAGCATTTCCTGGGCTTTCGGAAAGCCCTTAGAACTTTGAAACACTCTAAGAGAAGGCCTTGGAACCTGGAATTAGGAATTGGTGAAACACATGTTATTGGATCTCAAGATTGAATTAGGCTGCTCGGTTCTAGCTGTAGGCTGTGATGTATTTTCTGTTATTTACTTTATTTTCAGTAATAATCTTGTAAAAAGAAACTCGGGGAACTATTAGTAAAGGGTTTGGGAGGGGTTTACTTTATTGCATGTAATTAAGGCTAGATACCATGCTTATAGGAGTTAATGTTATAACTCAGTCACTTAGATACCATGCCTATAGGATTTAAGGTTATAACTCAGTCACTTAGATACCATACCTATCGGATTTAAAGTTATAACTCAGTCACTTAGATACCATGTCTATAGGTTTTTAATATTTCTTAGCTCAATCATTAGAAATCCTACCTATAGGACCTAATAATCAAACACTTGGTTGCATATAGAAATCATGCCTATAGGAAATGCATAAACGCTAGGCAAACTGTAGCATAATCAAATACTCATTTCGTACCAGTTTAACAACAGTAACAAGTCCTAAAAAATCAAGGTATAGATATCCCGCCTATAGGTTTTCAAACTCGCTTAAATCTGTGTAAGCAATAACCCGCCAATTAGCTTCAGCGTTTTCAACAAAACTCATCCAAACTTGTTTATTTCAAAAACTCTTACCAGTTTGTAATGCTCTTAAATTTTCTAAACTTGCATCTTCTTTCCTGAAACAGTTTTCAACTTTCTGCCTGAATTTTTATTCATCTCATGAAGCTACTATTTCAAAACAGTCTTTAACTTGTTCTTACTTTCAAGGTCTTTTCATTTTCGGAACTCTCCTTTAAAACTCTACTGTATTTCACTTAAACAATTCTGCTAATTTTCAAAGCCATCTCTGAACTTGTGTAATTTCAATCTGCTGTTTTAAACTCTCCTGCATTAGGTTCTTAATCAATAACCCGTTTAAAATACATCAATTTCTAACAATTGGATCTGGGTTGCCTAATGCAGACTTTTTATCCAACTCCATGTGTTAAATTAGTCCGTCAGCCGTTTAATTTTAAAGACCAAATCAGTATGTGCAAGACATGCTAAACTAAGTGCTAGCTGATTTACGTGGTTTTCTGTGAGCCTTGCATGCTTGTTTGTTAATACCCTCTAGTTGTTATGTGTTTTATTTGTCGCCACTAGTATTTTATCCTTTTGAACCCCATATATGCCTCTACCCCTTTCCTTTCCCTTTTAGGATTAGAAGTCCTAAATACCCCGGGACTAATAGGTTGGGACGGGTACTAGCATGCAATAAGTAAACGAAACCAATCGTGCTTAAATACCTTAACCGGTGGGAAGGGTAGAATATAGAGATGATGATAATGGTGCGCTAATATCTCATACGGAAATGACTTGGTAGATATTGCACCAACGTGATCCATATTATATTTAAACCTAGGACCCTCTCCCTTTATTCATATGGTATGGTGTTTTTTAGAAATTTTACGTTTTCTTTCCAAAAAGCATTTACCTCTTTTCTCTCTTTCCTTTCAAAACTTTCAAATTATTTGTATTCCCTGTGTGCAAACCTTGTTTGTTTACTCTTACTCTTCTTAAAGTCACAAGTAAGCAAGGCCGGGAACCACACTAGTGGATCTTGAGGGGTGCCTAACACCTTCCCCTCGAGATAATCTCAAGCCCTTACCCGAACTCTGGTTTTCCTTCGAATCCTTTCTTTTCTCTAAAAAGTTTCATAATGCACTATAATCATTAGGTGGCGACTCTACAAATTCCATAACCCGGTTCCTCCAAAGGGAACGAGAGTTATTTTGTCCATAATGTCATAAACCCGATTTCGCCCCTTTAGGGGGGTGAAAAGGGGGGCGTCGACAGCATGGCGACTCTGTTGGGGATTTCTTTTAGGCTTTTACCATTACTTGCTTTTGTGACTTTATTGCTTACTTTATCGCATTATTTCCCGTTCTTGATTGTTTCATCACAATTACTAACTTGGCTCTTCATGTTTTTTTTTCCCTTTAATTTCTTCTTTTACTGCTTTATTATTTCAATTCCGTTGTAATTTCCGAGTATTTATTGTAATCTTTATGAACGTGAAAATACATGCAATTTGCTTTATTATTGTAACTGCATTCCTCAACATCATATTCCACTCCGGCCAAAACTAATCCTATAGCAACGCTTATAGTGAGTGGTTGCGCCCTTCCGATATTATGAACCCCCTAAATGTGGCAAAGGCATATTTGCGGTAAAACCAGTCGATCAGCGGTGTAGTCGACAGTTCCGCGCCTTTCCCTCTTGAGTTGTTCGCTCAAGGGTACCTTGTCTAGCACTTCAAAAGTAGAAACCTTATTCCATTAACTTGTTCATGCATCATGGTCAAACCTAGCCGACTCAGTTATGTTGTCCGCATAATGACTCCTTGAGATAGCCTAAACCAAAAGTCCATCGGGTTTCCTCGAGACCCAAACGGACGCCTTCACGTTATGTGCATTTATTTGGAGAACTTAAGTGCTTTGTCATGCTAATTATTGATTTAAATAAGTCGAGTCTGGCGGGGGTAGGGTCTAACCCTTTTGTTTTGCAGAAATGAGGCACGAGGTCCCCAGATTCGGTATGGTATCCAACATTCACCCAAGGTTGCTAAGCTGGTGGGAAGATCTTCATGGTAGTGATCGAACCCTCGTCCGCAAATACTTAGGAAACTTGCCCTCACTTCTGGAAATCCAACCCAACAACAAGATCATTGAGGCTGCTACTTTGTTTTGGGATGGTGATCGATCTGGAAATCTAACCCAACAACAAGATCATTGAAGCTGCTACTTTATTTTGGGATGGTGATCGATCAGTGTTCCGCTTCGGGGATTTCGAAATGACCCTTTTACTAGAAGAGATAGGGGGCCTAGTTGGTATCCCTTGGGAGACTCCGGGCCTGCTTATGCCGGAGAACCGTACAGGTAGAGGCTTTCTCAAGATGATGGGACTCAAGAAAAATCCCGACCTTTCTTACTTGAAGGACTCATACATACCCTTCAACTTCTTTTACGATAGATATGGCCACAGCAAGTCCTATCACACCTACATGGACGAATCGCTCTCACTTCTTTGGGACATATACATAGAAGGGCGTTTGTGTTCATGTTTTGCTTCTTGGGCATGATAATTTTCCCTATGAAGAAGGCTAGGATCCACACCAGACTAGCCATGGTGACCAAGACCTTAATGGAAGGAATTGATGGGCAGTCTTTCAGCATAGTGCCTATGATCATCGCGGAAATATATCGGGCCTTAGGAAAATGTCAGCGAGGGGCTCCGCATTTCGAGGGTTGTAATCTGCTACTTCAGCTTTGGCTCATAGAGCACCTCCAGAAAGGCGACTACAGACAGGAAATTATCCGCAGGGATTGGGATGACCATATCGCTTTTCATCACCCAAAGCGAATGAATTTCATGCCCAACAGGTTCGCTCAGCCAGAGGACGCCAGTGGATGGGTAGAGTTGTTCGAAAATCTAAAAGAAGAGCAAATTCAGTGGATGTTCGAGTGGTTCCAAACAGAGGAGTTTATCATCCGTTCACGAGATGCACCATTCCTCATACTCATTGGTCTAAGGGGGACTCATCCTTATGTCCCACTCCGGGCCATGAGGCAAGCTGGAAGAAAACAAATCATACCCAGGATAGAGAAAATGATTCACTTCAGGGCGGACTTTCAAGATGATGATAGCCCGCACAGGTGTCATGCTCAGCACATGTGGCACTGCAAGCTGGTCTTAGGAAGGGAGTCTATCAAACCCGACAGGTATCATACCGGGTGTGTGCCGCACTACACAGGTTGGTTGGAAGATGATCACATTGGTTTGGGTCATCCAGAATTCGTCCACAGTCATAGGATCATTGACGAGAAAACTGAAGCGCAAGTTAAATACAATCAATTGCGCAAGAAGATGAAAGAATGTGAGAATGAACATCGGGAAATACAAGAAGCCCAAGAAAAGCTGATCAACGAATGGAAGGATATGGCTGTCAACGCCAATAATCGTTTGGGGTATCTGGAGCAAGGTCTGGTAGAGTTGGAAGGGAAGTTCCTAAAAAGAATAGAAGACTATCAGAATGCTAAAGAAAGTGTAGGCGGACATCTAGCTCGAGCTTATCTGCTGTTAGGGACACGCGAGTTGATGCAGCTGTAGGAGGGAGGCAAGAGTACCGAATCTGGGGAAGGTCCTTCTGGGAGCAAATAGTTAGGATCTTTTATTTCATGATCTCTTAATGTAATAAGGCCACTGGCCATTAGTGACATCTTTTCTCATTCAATTGTTTTAAGACTCGTTTTGTTTTATCAATAAAAAGAGACATTTAACATCATATATTCTCCAAAAAAAACAATTTGTCGCTAGGCCTACCTCGGGCACAACGAGCCACCCAAAAATTAGGATGTGATTTATATTCCCGCACAATGTGTTTAATATCGCAATATTATCAGAATCCGCCCTAACTTTCTACCTTTTGTTTTTCTTTTATTTTTATTCCCCTCCATAAAGGTTAGTTCGTGAATTCTGGCACCATCAACATACTCAACAAGGTCCAAGGGTCCTCCACCTCCTCCTCCTCCGGGTCCTACCAGAAACAGGAACAAAGGCAAAATAGGAGATACCAGCGCTAGGAAAGAACATGAGGATACTTCTCAGAACACCGCAATCACCAAGGAGGCTGCTGCTCATCTGGAGCAAACTTTGCTAATATTTCGAGAGGAATTAGACCAAGTTAGAAATCTGGCGATCCTGTCAATCACTCTTGCCACTCCTGATGTTAACACTCAGAACCCCGCACCACCACAAAACATCCCACAACCTCCAATGCAATCCACTCATAACACTCCACTGCACATTCCTGAACCACAAAACACCACAAAAGACCATAACACTCCAATCTTTGTGGACACCATGCCGCATTACAGTCAGACAATCACCAGTACAGTCCAGTTAGATGACAAAAGCTCCCTCATTCAGAATTTGGCCACTGAAATCAAGAAATTGACTAGCCGGGTCCAAAGTTTCGAAGGTAACAAAAGTGTTGAAGGGTTGAATTATGAAGATCTTTGTGTTCAGCCAGATGTCGAGCTCCCGGAGGGGTACAAACCTCCTAAGTTCGAGATGTTCGACGGTACGGGTGATCCCAGGGTCCACTTAAGAATGTATTGTGACAAGTTGGTAGGAGTCGAAAGAGACGAAAAGATCCGCATGAAGCTGTTCATGAGGAGCTTGAAGGGTGATGCTTTATCTTGGTATATTATCCAGGATGCGAAGAAATGGACTAGTTGGGTGAACATTGCATCTGACTTTATGGATCGATTTAGATTCAACACTGAGAATGCACCAGATGTGTTCTATATCAAGAATCTCAAGAAGAAGCCCACAGAGACCTTTCGCGAGTATGCTACTCGTTGGAGGTCAGAAGATGCTAAGGTCAGACCGGCCTTGGAGGAAGAGCAAATGAACAGGTTTTTCGTCTGTGCTCAGGATCCGTAGTATTACAAAAGACCGATGCTAATAGAAGGCCAAAAGTTCTCCGACCTCATCAAGTTGGGAGAAAGAATCGAGGAAGGCATCAAAAATGGTATGGTCACTAACCTCGAGGCATTGCAAGCTACCAACAAGGTCTTACAGTCTGGTGGCTCGTTAAAGAAAAAGGATGTAAATTCCGTAATGGCTGCGCAGAGGAACAACTCCCCTATGAAGTACCAAAACTATCCCTCAGCTCCACTCACATATCAACCTACCCTAAACTACCAAGCACCATCACCCACTTACCAGATTCCACCATCTGCCTACCAATCACCTCCACCGCCCACATATCAACCCACTTCACCAAGATATTCCCAACCTGCACCGGTGTACCAAGCATATAATTCCCAATCTTCTCAATACCCGTCACCGCCTACCCGCCAAAACTTTCCTCGACCTAGACCAAACTTCGACAGCAAACCTCCTAGACAATATACTGCCATAGCCGAGCCAATTGACCAATTGTATGAGAAACTCAAAGCAGCTGGTTACGTTACCCCTATCCAAGTCGTAACTCTAGAAATATGGATCAACCCGAACAAAACTTGTGCATATCATTCCGGGATGAAAGGCCATACCATCGACGAGTGTCGCTCGTTGAAAGACAAAATTCAGAACCTAATAGATAAAATGATCATTATAGCAAAGGAGCCTGCTCCCAATGTCCGTAACAACCTTCTGCCTGACCACAAGGGTGGAGGCATCTATATGATCGAGATTGAAGACGATTGGGACCCCAAAGGGTCAATCGGTCTGATAGTGGAAGGAGACGAACCTAAAAAGCCAGTAGTTACTCTCAATCCCATTATTGTTCAGGTTCAGCCCTCCGAGGGCGATGTGGTAAATATGTCCGTGCCGCTCGAGTTTAAAGCACCTTCTGCTAAGGTGCCAAAACCAATTAAAGTTAAGTTCGGGGTTCCAGAGGTGCCTGCGCCATTTGAATTTACTGTGTTACCCAGGGTACCCATTCCAGTCTCCATGACGGATATAACCCTGTTCAAAACAAATGTTATACCTTGGGATTAAACCGCTGAGGCTAGAAGGAAGGGAAAGACATACACCGGGGAAGCAATCGCCGCACAAGGCATGACCAGGACAGGCAGGGTGTACACCCCGGAACATTTGGCTGAGTCCAGCAAGCAGGCCTCCGGGCGAACTATTAAAACTGGACCCGATGACCTTTGGAGGAAGGTACAGGCCAAAGAGTACTCAGTCGCTGAATAACTGAATAGGACGCCAGCACAAATTCCATTCTGGCTCTTCTACAAAGCTCCGAGGCACATAAAAATGCCTTAATGAAAATACTGAGTGAAGCATATATTCCCAGCAAAATAACAGGAGGCGAAATGGCAAACATGGTGGGTCAGGTACTGGAAAGACATAAGATCACTTTCCACGAAGATGAACTACCGCCAGAAGGGCTCGGTCACAATAAAGCATTGCACATCATTGCACAATGCGAGGATCACTTTATCACCAGGATTCTAGTCGACTGGGGATCTAGCCTCAACATTTGCCCATTGGTAACTCTGAGGACATTGGGTAAGGGATTGCACGAGATCAAGATGGGGCTATCAGCGTCAAAGCTTTTGACGGATCTCAAAGGTCCACCATTGGAGAAATTAGCTTATGCCTGCAAATGGGACCCACCTGGTTCGATGATGAGTTCTAAGTCATTGACGTACCAGCATCCTACAATTTGTTGCTGGGACAAACTTGGATCCATGCCGCTGGGGCTGTGGCATCAACTTTGCATCAGTCTTTAAAATTTGAATGGAATCATCAAGAAGTAATCATCCATGGCGACGGTAGCAACCCCATATACAGTTGCCAAGCCATCCCAATGATCGGAGGAAGAAGGAGGATAGGTGGAGAAACATATCATCACATCGAGCGAGTCAGCGCCATAGGCAAAGACAAGTGGTGGGATAACAAAATTGAGAGCATTCTGAATTGGAGCCGATACGAGCCCGGAAAAGGACTTGGCAAGAATCTCCAAGGCATCACCAAACCTATCAAGTTGAAAGAGCATGTAACTACTTTTGTCTTGGGATATGAATACACCTGGAGTGAGTTAACTGGTCGCCACCATGGCACGGTCCCTACTACCACTCAGTTGGAGCAGACTTTTCAGCCGGCCGACGTTATATATGGATCAGAGGAAGATGAGACACTGGCAGCAATGAAGAACCTGTTTCTGGAGGACGATATGGATTGCTGTGTTATCTTCGAGGAGGAAGGGGAGGAAGGCCCTTACATTCAAGCTGTGAACCGAGGGGAACACCTCACCAATTAGTCAGCCAGGACCACCGGAGCCCGGAGTGCCTCGGGGTAGCAAGGCTAAACGACGCATATGCATCGAATTTTATCTTTTTTTTTTAGTTGATTTTACTTTTCCACATTGTCTTTACTTTTGAAAAGAGCTTCGATGTTTCAAACAATTATGAATTTAATCAAAAGCATTTTCCAAGTTTAGCTTTATATCTCGCTCTTATTTATTTTCTCTAACATTTACTTTATTTTACACAGCATTACTATTACATATCTTGATGATGAACCAACGACTGTAACTTGCAACGAGGCAATGCGACAAACGGACATAGATTCAGAAGAGGATAAAATACCAGAAGAAGTTGTCAGAGAGGTCGAGAACTTTGAGAATAGGCCTAAGTCTAACTTAGATGAATTTGAGGGCATTAATTTGGGAGACGCAGAAAATGTCAAGGAAACTTGTATTAGCGTACACCTGTCACCATCAGAAAAGGAAGAGTATACAGAAGACCTAAAAGAATATGAGGATATATTCGCTTGGTCGTACGATGATATGACCAGTCTCAGCACATCAATTGTGGCTCACAAGTTGCTGACAGATCCGGCATGCCCACCGGTCAAACAGAAACTCAGAAAGTTCAAGCACGACGTGAGTGTGAAAATCATAGAAGAGGTTACCAAGCAGGTCAAAGCCAGGGTTCTTAGAGTGGTAGAGTATCCGACGTGGTTAGCCAACATTGTGCCGGTACCAAATTTTGAACTACACTTGACCTGATTCCCGTTTAAGAGGGGATACGTAGGCAGCCCTATGGGTTCGGTCACATCTTAATAAAATTCCATCTTTCTCCCGCAATTGGAACTGGGGCAGAATTTTGAGGAGGACCCTCAAAATTCCGAAGTAAGAATTTTAGTCTTTTCATCAGCACCAACCCAGTAAACTGGGGCAGAATTTTGAGGAGGACCCTCAAAATTCTGGAATCAATCCGCGTTCAGTCATTGAGCACAGCCG